>JANIJG010017282.1:6195-41968 GCA_024611175.1 Megaceryle torquata
GAATACCAGAATACCTTCAATACTAAAAAATGAACCTGCAGTACATAGAATACAGATAAAACTATTCATTTTTTTTTAAACATAAAAAGAGCCACTTGATAAAATCAGTAGCAAGTAAAAGAGGAATGTAAATGTAATTTTAAATTATTTATTTCACTCCCTCTCTTTTTTTCATGTTAATATATCCTTGGCTCCTAGTTCACATCCACACACTAATTATAAATGTAAGAAAGCCTAACTTTTTACTGTGCTAATTAAACTGGATGTCACATAGGCATTTGGGGAGGATTTCCCATGCTTTCCAGTGTGAATGGAAGGAAAGAGCTGCGGTGCTCACTTTAAACTGATTTTTTTTCTAGTACCTTACAAAAAGGCTTCATTGTATTTTGATTAATCCATGCTTGGTCCATCTTGTATGTTTCCATGGAAACAGAATTTTTTTCCTTGATGGCAACTGTTAAGCTTGGGAAGGCTCCTTGCTGCACAAAACCACTTCAGCTCCTAAAGAACTACTTGTTGGAAATTTAATGTGGATAAACAAAACTCCCAAATTCCTCCATGGTATTACTGGTGTCAGTGTTAATAGAGAACTGTTTTTTAATGATACACAGTGGTACCTTTTCACTCCACAAGAAAACAGTATAACAGTAGTATTCTTTCCACTGCAAGAGAACACTTTTTGTGGTCCGGAAAAATATCAGCCTACCAACCTTTCAAAATTACATTTTTAGAGTCCTGATGTGCAAATAATATTTAGATCTGCATCCAAATAATTGGGCTGTTAAAATTTAATTAATCTTGTTTTGCAGACTGGCAATAATTTGAACAGATTATTCTTGTGTGCCATGATTTGGGTTGTGGAGTTTGGGTTTTTTGGGGGGTTTTGTTTGCTTTTTTTTTTTTATTTTCTCCCAAAGAAAAAAATCTCTCTTAATGCATGTTACTGTGTTGTTTGGAATAGGTTTTGAAAATCAACCAACAGAGGGAGCATTTGTGTGGTATTATTAATTTAACTGAGTGGCTGGAAATATGACCAACATTTCTCCCATTCTTTTGGACAGCATATTTGTTTTGTAAAATTACTAAAATTCTTGACAATTCATAAAAATAGAAAATACTTTGGTTTGGAGTGTTTTAGTTTACAAAAAATCCAATCTTAACTTTTGCTGACAATGCAAGTTGCTATTTTAAATTGATTGTCAGGTTTATTGTTTGGAAAACTAGAAGCTTCAGACCACAGAGTATTTATTATTTTGGTTAAAAAGTAATCATTGGTTAAAAAAAACAGTTCAAACATCTCTAATTTATGTTTGCCTTTTATTACAGTGACATTTAGGAGTGCCACCCAGACTTCAAGATGCCATTGTACATAAGTCTGTAAAAATACAGTGTGTAAATATTTTTATTACTGTAATGCCCTGATGCTAGTGGTTGTATGAGTCAGGGCAGAGAAAGAAAAAAAGTCTGTTGATTTGTTCATCATTTTTGTGTTTCATCTTTGTTCAGCATGGCAGGAATCTGCCAAGTGGAAAAAGGAAAATCACTCTGAGAGCAAAACACAGTTTCAAACTTCTTCCAAAGGTATACTGAAAACAGGAATTTTATATCAAGCTAGAGAAAATATCCTTTATGTGTTCACTATAATAATAATAATAATATCCAATAATAATAACAACTCCATGCTCCACCCTAACCTTTCCTCTTAAGCTTTTGGGGAACTGTTACTTTTAGCTGCTCTAACTGTGGTCTATAACACCTCTGTATGTCAACAAAAGGTGCAAAGGGACTGGTGCTCTTTGCAGTGTCTCTGCAGATGGGACTAAAGTACCCATGTGAATGACATGGGAGTCTATGCAATACTTTAGGACAGAACAGGTGATGGCAGGGCCTGGCTGCAACTACTTGAGTGAAATTTAATGAGGGTTTAAGGCTGAACATCCCTTTTGTCTGGGAAATGTGACAATGCCCAAAGTGATCACGTAGTCAGGATCTGGTGGTGTTGTATCACCACTTTGGAGAACTGTATTGCCCAAGGATTTCTCTGAAGGCCATATTTCTCCTTTATAGGTGGGGCTGCTTTGATGAGTGCTCATTTTGAATCTCGTGAGAATCATGGGGTCCACACTTGGAATTAGTAAGACTAACTTCTAGTTAGTGAGTTGTTTTTTTCTCGATATTGCTTTCCTTGCTGATTAAATTGGGATGCAACAGTTTTGTTATTTGTCCTCCCCCCTAGAACAAGAGACCCCAATAACCTGTGGTGTCTCAGGCTATTGGGGATGGGCAGACACAGAATGATATCAACGGCATTAACGCCATCTTAAAATGAAGTGGGGAGCGGTACAGTTTGCAGCACTGCCATGTGCGGCAGAGGGAAAACCCAATTTATCTGCCAGCAGGCTATTCTGGGTCTGCTAACGCTGGGAGTGAGCAGCTGTGAGAAAAACAGAGAATAAGTGATAGTACACTCTGAAATGGAAATCATCACAAAGCGCCATATGTGTTGACTAAGTAGTACCATCAGCGCCCTCGTTTCAGCGCTCTGAAGAGATCGCTTCCAACTTCCTTGATGAATTTTTCAAAAAATTGCTATGCCACACAGCACTCTCCAGAAGGCTCCAGAAATGCAGCCGTTCTAACCCATACACAGCATATGGAGGGGACAATGCTGGTCAGCAAAACTCAGTCTTGAATGCTGCTGGAAAACCAGGCCAGTCATGAAATACTTGCCTTGTTCATCGCAGAGCTCCTTAACGGCTGTACATATCATCCCCCTGGGAATGCAGTTTCCTAATCATGAGGTTCTTATGTTAGCACAATGCAGATGAACTCCTGCTTGCAGGACTCCTGCATTGCAATGTCTACCTTGAGAATACAATGCGTGTTCCCCTGACAAGGCTTCTTTTCACAGAATCACAGAACATCTTTGGTTTCCATGTGGTTTGGTTATTTATTTTCCTACAGTGACACTCATTAAAATCCATAGCTTCCTTTCAGTTTTGTTCTTGGGTTCTTTAAAGATCTGAGATGCTCCGGTGAGTCCATATTGGTCTGTCCAATAAAGTAACTCCTGCCAAGCTGTGGACAAGGTAGTAATGCCACTGCAGCACTTGTATGTAGCCAAGGGTGAGCCAGAACCTGCAGTAGTGGGGATCTGGGGTGGATTTCCTAACATTTTTGAAGGAAGCAGCCTCCATTTACACCTGTAAATATAAGCCAGACTGTTAAAAGCAGTTAGGGCTCCATTATGGTGACATGTCTCAAACATCATTCTACGCTTAACGTGACAAAGTCTTGAATGTTCACCAGTTTCTTGAACACTCTGGCTCCATTATAGCAGCTAAGCCACTCTCAGCGTGGCAGCTTCAGACACCAGCTTGAAGATGTTTACTGCAGTTCTCTATGCGTCTGTGGCCATGACTCCATTCCAGAATGACCTCCCATGACACCTGGCCTGGAGAACCAGTATGCAACAGCCCTGTGGCAGCCTCTCCTGCTTCCCTCCTCCTTCCTTGCCCCTACAAATCCTGGCAGAAATACCTCCTCCAACCAGACATTGCTTCCAGCACATTTGAGGGCTCCATCCTTTCTGCATGTGCATCGGTCTGCCAATGTGCCTGGTGGTGTTTCAAAAATACCACCATGCTTTTAATTATTTCCCATGGGAGAAACAAGCTGTTCCATGCCCAAAAAGCCTGGGAGCTCATGGAAATACCCACTACCTGCACACTCAGAACCCTGGGGTGACCTAATCCGGAAGTTATTTGACACCTTTAATGTTCCCCCACCTGCCATCTTCATTAATTTTTGTTTTCTAGCTCAGGTTCATATACTTGTGCATAACAGCAAATTGTGTGTCTAATATGGGACTTTTTTCCCAGTAGCTCTAGTGTTTAATTAACACTGGTAGTTCTGCTGTTTATTAACTTCTCCAAAAATGTGTGCATTTGTCTTGTGGGGAGCACCAAGTCGATGCCAGAGGAACTCATCCTGCCAATTTATTCTTCTGTATTATCTGAAAGAAATATCAAACAATTTTATGGTTTGGTTGCAGCACAAGGTGTGAATCAGAAGCAACTAAGTCCTATTTTCAAAACTGAGATGTCTAAAGATGTTTAACCATGTGTGCCTCACTGAAAATCCCTAGAATGTAGGTAAATAATAAAAAATTCTGACAAATCTGCAGATCTAACGGTGCTGTCAGTAACCAAAAAGATTTCTAATTCTGTAGTCAGTTTAGGCACTCAACTCACACTGATTGTTGAGGTTGTGTGTCTTACCATGGTTGTTTAAAGGTCATGCTTAAAGGTTAAACACAAGAGGTTTCTTGCTGGCATTGATGAGTAATTGGCTGTCATGATGCAACGGCAGCTGTGCACTAGAAGACTGTCAGTGGGAAGGTTCCCTGGATCAAGTTAAGCATGGGGTTTGGGGCCACAATTTTGGAGGACTCTGCAGCCACTGCTTTCATTGAAATTGGCTTCTTATTTGGGATTGTAATTGTCCATCTGGTAAACTCACAGATTGTGGAAATCCAAGGTGAAAACTAGGGCACTGAAACCAGCTCCTGAGCAAGATTCCTCTCATGACTCAGATTCTTCTTACCTCGCCTTGGGTAAAGAGCACTGATGCAAGAACAGTGGTTCCCATGAAGAACCATGGTTCAGAGAGAAAAAAAATATATAGGCACACGCACATAGTTGTGTGGTTAATTGTGAACGTGCAAAGCATGTTTTGAAAAGGTTGCATAACATAATTGCTAGCTTCTGTGCAGAAAACTCCTTAGGGAAATTTCTGTTGTATGAACGTACACGTTAGCCATATGGCCACTGTATATAATGTTCTGTTCAGGAAAAAAAGGGTAGCTCAATAATTTGCACAGTTTACTTATGGGTCATTAAATTAGTCAGAACTTTATTTGCTGAACTTGAATGCATAGAGCCCATAATGGGATTTGCAGGTTCTGACACAAGGAAACAAGCTCTATGGCTTTTATTTTTGACACCAGTGAAACATCCTGTCTTGGCATCTTCAAAAGCAGGTAATGCTTTTGCATGCCTCCAACTCAAGAACCCTAAGAAGGTATTATTTTTTTCTAAGCATCCATCCTTTGGAAATTGGTTGCTTAAAAGTGAGTGAGCTGAGTACCCAAAATGGCTTAGAATCGGAAAATCTGAGGCTAGAGGCAACCTTCAAAATCATCATTCTTCAAGAGCTGTTGCCATGCCAGGGAAAGCTTAGAGACCTCTTGGTGATGATGTTTGAAAACAGAATGTATATGAAGGGAAATGAAAACCTTTAAATAAATAAATAAAGTCCCAAGTAGTACCAAGGGGTCCTTGATCTGCTTCATTCCAAGCCTTTCATATTCAGACTTTTTGACCTTGTTTTGCCAGGTGGGTTCATGCATAAGTTCAAACACCTGGGAGGGTTACAAAAGCTCATAGGTGTAGACCTTTGTTGCATCCATCTTGCTGCACTGTTACTTCTGCATTTCTCATGCACTGTGAGTCATGGCTGTGTGCTCAAGTTCTTTTGCAGCCTCAAGAACCACCTGTGGAAATTCCTAATAGACACTAATGGACCTTAACTACCCTAAGCAGCCAGCCCCACCTGGGCTGCAATCACACAATGGTCTGGGGGCTATTTTAGCTCAGCTTGGGGGTGTTAAGCTTTTCTTGAGCTCTTTTGTGGAGTGCTTTAGTCTAGTCATCCCTCGTGGACCTGTAGATTGTCATTTGCTGCCGTTACTTGTCCTCTATCTTCAGCATGGTAGGTCTGTGTCCCTTGGCGAGGGCCTGGATGGTGGGAGGTGACCTTTGGCTCCTGCTTAACTCCCTGCGCAGGCATTTCTTTGATAGTAAGAGGTTTATTCCCAATACAGTTTCCTCCAGGATGGTGATGTGGCTGTTGTTACCTGCTATTACTTACAATATAGGTCAGTAACTATTTTTATATCTCACATCTAAAAAAAATTTGAGGAACTATTGTCTGCTCTAACCTCCCATACATACTCTTCATATGCTTATTTTTGTTTATAACTTCTGAGATTTACTCTATTTTGTCTTTCATTAGTATTTGCTTCCTCTGTTGACAAGAAAGTTTTCATCCAGTTGTGCCTAAATAAATTCCTTGGGTCTTAAATAGGTTAGCTCTGTAATACCTGAAATACCTTAATTAGAGGGTCTTAATTTTAAGTAAAGTCTATTTAATCTTTTGCACACCTAAACTTAAGACTTCAAAAGCAAAATCTATGTTTAACTTCAGTTTCAAAATTTTCTATAGTTAGAACTTTAGCTCAAATTTCAGGTTTTATTTTTCTGCTTATTTAGCTGGAAAATATTATTGGGTTATTATTAGTTGCCTACAGTGTGATTCTTTGATCCCAAGACAGTCAGAAGCCACATGAAAGTTAACGGTCTTTAATGCCAGACATTCCTGTTTATACTTAACAAAAAAACAAAACAAACAAAAAAAACCCAGCACACCCCAGAAAAACCCACTTTTTTTTTTTAATAGAAGGCAGCAACGAATAAAGAAGGGCTTGCCAGAGGCTCTTTGGCATGACCAAGTAAAGCTATGTGGCCTACTTCCTTGACTAAAGGCAGAATGTTTAGGATGGTGGTTTATGCAGGCTCTAGGTAGGTCCACACAGCGTTCTGCAAACCTCAGCTTTTTCAGTGCTCGCTGCCAGACGGCGGGGAGGGAGCCAGCTCTGGTGTGAAGGCTCTGTAGCCTGTGGGATGTGGTATGTGCTGGAGATGCTAAGCTCTGCTGAGCTGGTATGCAGCCTGGGGGCATGGTTCTGGTTTGGAACAGGTCCAGGGCAGCGGCAGCATGGCTGCTGGTGGTGCCCTTCTCAGGGCTTGACTGGTGAACTTAAGTGCTTTTCCTGTGTGGTGGGGTTTTTTGGGTTAAAAAAAAAAATAAAAAATCAGTGGGATTGTCAGACATCTGGTGAAAGAGGGGTGATTGCACGTGAACTGTGTGTTTTCAAGGGCATATAATTTCCGTCCTGCTTTTGTGGCTTATCACAGGTTTGGCAAGAGGCAGACTTCCCAGTTGAAGCTATTTTCCAGTCTAACTTTTGGTATCTTCTCCAAGGCCTAGAAATCCTAGAGCAATTCATGTTAAAGGTCACTAGGATTTTGTTCAATATATCTTTATGGTCCTGCTCTGTGGAACTGCTGAAATTATAGCTGAAATAGGATAAAAAACCATGGCAAAATCTCTCCAATTGTCTGATTCTTATATCTGGTATCTACTATCCTTGCTCATGTGTGACAAGAAGTGGTTTCTTTTTCTGCACAAAGGGAGCCCTTGCTCGTGACATTTTTTCCCCAAGATCTGAAAATGTTCAAGTGTTTTTTTTTTTCAAGTAAAAAAATATTTTTTTCCATTTCTCATACTTAGATATATACTCTTACTGGCATTGAGAGAACATCACTGAGCTATTAAAACATCTGTGACCAGAGCCCGGGTATGGTCTGGTTGGCACCGAGCTTGGTGGCAGCAGCACCAATGCAAGCAGCCCTGTTGTTCCACTTGTGTTCTGCCCCTTGTCTCTTTGGGCACCCTGGCCAGTGCAGGGCAAGGGGTGAAAGAAAAGCAGCAGTGCTGTTGGAGAACAGTGCATGTGGGAGGAATGAGTGCATTGGGAACTGTTGGAGCTGCTACTGCCACTTAGAAGGAAGTTAATGGTCAAGCTATGCCCTTCACCTCATTTACACAAAGGGGGCTTATCTTTGGACGTGCAGTGGTCAGAACGGTTTAATGTTACATGATTGAAACAGGGCTCTCTCCTGCTAACACAGAGAGATAGAAATGCTCCCACTGCTGAAGGCTGGATGAATTATGCTGGCTGATGAAGGAGTTTATACTCAAATTTCAGTGGCAAGTTACTGGGAAAATGAGTTTAATTTTGTCCTAGACCTCTTTATTTCCACCACGCTTGGACTGAATGACTTTTGGAGACACTTAAGAATAATTGTCTTCTAAAAAATGGCACAAGTAATAGATTTATGAAGGTATAATACTGGTTTGAGGCTTTCGGTGACTCACATGCCTTATGACTGTCTTCTGCATAAAACAATCATTAAATAAATTCTTTGTAATTCACTTCCCACATCTTACTAATAGTGTGAAACCACAGTCACCCAAAATGCAAAATATTTGTTACAGCATGCAAAATTCCCACTTTGTCCTGTGATTTATATCTTGCTTCATTCTGACTATAATTATTATCCATCACTTGGAGTTATTGCTTGTTAATGATGTGTTTGTTTCTTTGATTAAAGGGTTTAATGTCAATAAATGTTCCAGTTACAGTTTATCTCAGACTTCTTAATCGCCGTAACAGCCACCACAATGTCTGGTCAAGTAAATCCAATTTTGAGCTGCTTTTTTTTTTTCCTCCCAAGGGAATGCATTTTCAATTAAATTGTGCTTTTAAAATTTTGGTGTATATTAATCTTATTCTCCCCAACACAAAATAGTTTCCAGCAGCCCTCAGAAAAACAGTTCAGCATCTCTTCTTCCTTCAGCCTGAGGCAGGGTTCTCAACACCAGTTTGTTTTTTATTAATGTCACTGGGTATGAGGCTAAAGGCAGGGAAGCTGATATTTGTTGGTGTAGTGGGCAAGTCTCTTAAAATCAAGATTCTGCTACTTGAAATCAGCTCTCTTAATTTTATTATCTCCCTTCACCTCTCAAATTCAGATCTGCACTGGCACTGCAGGGCTGACCCTCTGAGAAATGTCATGGTTATCTGCTTCTACACTCGAGCTTGTCTACAGGCAAAAATAGTGCTGCTTGAAATCTCCTGCTATCCAGCAATGTGTGTACGTGATCAGTGTCCTCTATTCTTGCATAACTTTAAAGGGCATTGGCTGGAAAACTTGGGGTTATTTTCCACAATAAGCAGAAGGCTGCTGCTTTGCTGGGGAAGGTGCTTGGTGGTGTTTCTGGGTTGTTTATTGAGCACTTGTAGCATTTATGCCCAGCATGGGGTATAGCCTGGGTAGTCGGCTGCTTCACAAGCAGGACCAGGGCAGGGAGAAGGTGTGGCTTTGTAGACACATCAAAAGCTAATTTAACTTGAAACTTGCTTGGGTGTTTGTAGCAGGGAGTTCAGCACAATCTGTAGAATTTATCAAAGGAGACAGATCAATATCTGGGATGTTAGTGATGGTGTCCCCAGTTTCTGTGGTTAAATTGCTTTCAGTGCCCGAGCTTCCTAGGGCACAAGTAACATGGACAGGTCAAAGTGAAGTGTAGACAGGGCCACTGAGATCTAATTTTGTATGTTGTATGGTAAAAATTATTTTCCACAACTCAGTTATGAAATTTGCTTTAAATGTGCTTGTCCCTGGGTTAGCTGAGCGCTCCACAGTGCAACTACTTCAGATGACTGATGTTTTACATGGAATTGTATGCAAAATTGTATGTGATAAAAAGTGATGATTTGACATACAAGAGTACATTAAATTGCTACAAGCCACGTTTTGCCTATGGGTCTGCTCAGTCAGGATACAAAGGTGAAGAAGGCATGCGTTCCTTACAACAGGGTATTTGGACCTCAAGTTCCTACCAGAACTGGTCAGCATTTCATGAGCCATAATTCAGAAATCAAGTTGTATGTGCATTTAATACATAGCAAAGCATTTACTACTTCCTTGTTATTTTTTTCTCCTCTATATAGGAGTCATCTTTGTAAGAGAGGGTTTACAAGGCTCATTTCCCACTCTTGGTTATCAGTGGAGGGTGTGGCAGGCATGAAGGGGTGCAGCTGTGCAGCCTCCTGCTTGGGGGCTGCTTTGTGTCATGGCAGTTTTCTGTTCTTTGGCAGAGAGGTGAGAATATCTCTATTTGCAGGCAGCAAGCTCTTCTCCCTGTGCAGATTTCTACATCATGTGCCAGTGGGTCAATTATAGTGAACACTAATCTCCAAATATGAGACCTCTCTCTACTATTTTCACTTTTTAAAATATATTTTGCTTTTTCATAAAGGTGCATTGCAGGAAAGAATATCTGCATGTTCCTGTGGTGTCTCCTCGCCCCCAGATCCCATCACATTTCTGCAAAGTTACCTGTACTACAGCTTCTCACTTCTTCCCTGACATGTTCAGTTTTTATTCTTATGACAACACAAATTCAATTTCAGATGACCTGGGTTAGGTACCTTTGGTGGGAAGTTGAACTCAGTTTCTTGTTTGTTTGTTTTTGTTTTAAAAAAACCAAACCCCAAAGCTATAAAATAATCACTCGCTGTTTAACAAAGACTCAGTAAATCATGTCAGTTTTCTCTGTCTCCAGTTCAAATAATTCAGCCTTTTTTTACAGCCTTCACCCAATAAAATAATGTGATGGCTTGAGTTATCCTGGGTGTCTTCACCCCCAATAGCCACACAGAGAAGGGTGAGGCTGTGAAGCACCCAGGTGGTTTGGAGCACTATTCATTAATAGCATCTCCAGTGACAGCTCAGGAGCAGGCTGCTTTCCCTGGGGTCATTCAGGAGCATTCTCCTAGCTCTTCCCCAAAATTTTACAATGCATCCTCCTTCAGACTATCCTTCAAGGTCACAGTGATCATGGTTTGTCTGCACAGGTACAGGAAAAGCCATGTTTCAGTGCCTTCCTACTGCATGTGTCCCCTCTTCCTTCATTTCTTTTGGGATGGGACCCACCCCATGCACAGAGGAGCTGTTCTACTTCCTTACTACCAGTCACACTGGGGTGACAGGCCTAGCTGCCATTGGGGCCTATGTAAACTCTTCCCCGCAATGGCTTCTGCTTTTTCCAAATGGCTACTTTATTTATTTTTTTTTTCCAAACAACAAACCTTTCAGCAAATACATATCACAGATAATGGAAGGATAATGGGTTGTATCCAGCTGGTGCTTTCTTTACAGCTCAGCCCATTTGTCAGGGTCAATATATCTACTAGACCATCTTCTAAACAGACAGTGTGTTCTAATTGATGAACCAAGTGCCAGAGACTTTAGCAGATAATACAATCTACAACCTGAAATGGCAAATTCTGTTTAAGCTTTCTAGACATCTAAGTCCGTGGACTCAGTTTAGGTATGAGAAACCTTGCTGGGTACTGCCCTGAGTATGGTAATCACAGCCTTGATGATGGCACTTTACAGTTGATGAATGTGGGATTTATTTTCTTGTTGTGTGTGGGGAGGTTGGTGATTTTGTTGTTGTTTTGATTTGAGGGTTTTTTTGTTTGGTTGATGTGTTTTGAGCTTTTGGGGTGAGCAATATAGTCTAATTTAGATTAGATATTAGGAAGAAATTCTTCATGAGAGAGTGGAACAGGCTGCCCCGGGGAGGTAGTGGAGTAGACATAGCACTTGAGACTATGGTCTGTTGGATAGATAGATAGATGTTAGGATGAAGGTTGGACTTGATCCTAGAGGTCCTTTCCAACCCTAATGATTCTATGCTAAACATCTCATTATAAATCCTGTGTCACACAATGAATCTCCTACTCCTGTAAGTGGTACAGTCCTCCTGACCCCTGGGCTGGGCCCTCTCTCTGTTATCAGGTTATTGAGGTTTCTTCTGACCTCCTTTGTGTTCATGGAAATGAGCCTTTTATCACATGTATCCTTGGAGACACTGAATTGTGCAGCAACTTCATAGTGATTAGTACCTTCCTGATGACAACAGTCTCTGAATTCACCCTAACTGTATTTTTCAGTTGTAAACTAATCTTAGATTGTTTGAGAAGCTCGGTTCCCTTGCCTGGGCATTTGGTTAGCTCAAAGCAGAGGGATTTGCCTGTGGTATTGCAAACTTTATTACATAATGTAGTCTCAGTCTTGGTTTGCTATCATAAGTAATTGTGGATAATGAAAAAAAAGTTGAAAAAAAAATACACATACGGAGAAATGCTGATTTTGTCTGTTAACATTTAACAATGTTGAATAGCAAATCTTCCCTTTTTGTTGCCTGGGGTTTGTGGTTGAAGTGCTGCACCTTACACTTACTCATATAATTAGCAAATGTAACAGAGAAGTTCAGTAATAGTTAAGTAAGTAAAGAAGCTGTTGTTCAGTAATGATTGCTAAGAGAGCCAGAGGAGATGTTTTGATTTCACACTCTTCCCATCCTCTTTGTGGAGAAGCAGCCTGCAGGAAAAGTTTCTTGCCGTCTGAGAATGGGTCAGTCTGGTAGGGTCATGGTCCCTTTACTTACTGTCAGAACCTGAGGCTTCGCTGGCCATCTTCCCTGCAACATTTTTGCAGCATGCTTCTGCAGGTGGCATCATTCATTTACCTAGTATTTCATGAGTCCTTTGGTGTTGTGTTTTGGTTTTTTTTAGTTACTGGTTTTTATTCCAGCAAAAGAGATACCCTGCCTTGTAATGTAACATCATTAGCACAGTTGGAGCCTGGTGGCTTAAAAAGTTCTCTTGTTCTTTGTCAGGCTCATTGCTGTCATGTTTTTTCAAAACAGTGGTGTCAAAAGTGGTTTGGGTTTTTTGCATATACTGCAGAGTTTCTGATGGTACTAATCTGTGATATTGTGTCCTTATTCAGGTTTTGGCAACAACCAGTACTTAACTGAGATTACAGATCTGATCTTGTAGATGGAGAATATTCCTACACTTTATGTCCTTGGGTGACGCTAGACTGGCACCAGGATTTTCTGAAGAGATGTGTTTCGTGCTTCTTCCGTTGCTGTTTGGCAAGGTGCTGACCTGCGTGTTCCTCTACCAAATAAATCTGTGGTGTCCCCCCCCCTTTGGATGATGTTACCAAGGACTAAGTGCAAAAATATCTTGGGTTCTCTGTAAAGAAGGAATTTTTTTTTCTGGTACTTTCTTTTTTCTACCATTGAAAACTTTTAGCAGTAGGCATGAGATGCAAGATTGAGGCTTTTTCCTTCCTGGGAAATAATGTTTAAACTTAAAATACAAAATGACGTGAGTGGGAAATATCTCAGAAAAGATTTCTACAGGATTTGTAACTTCCCATAATTATACTTTTAAAATTTAATCTAATAATTATTAGCTATGTTTTGCAGCCTTCTAAAAGCCTGAGGAAGATTCTTCTGTGTGTTATATTTATTAATAATTTCACTTGTCTAGGTTTGGGTTTGAAAAGGCTATGAAAATGCTTTAACACTCTAAATAAGAATTCACTTGGCCTTTGTAAGCTCAGTACACCTGATAAATTCTCTTTTCATTTAGTCTGTTTCCCACACTTCTCAGTTTCTAGTAATCTAAGACAAATGGTACAGAATATAATGGAAATAAATCATAAATAGAGCTGCAAAAGCACTTGAATTTGATACAGAAAAGGCGTTTGATGGTGTAAAATGGGTTGCTGCCCTGCATGCCACAGACACCTTTAATACCTCCAGGTTTGGAAGATGAATATCTATAATCTGTAGCAATCCTGCAGTGGAAACACAAACCTCCCTTAGTTAATAAAGCACATCCTGAGCTTACAACTTCTAGCTACTGAAAAAAAGTAGCTTCTGTAATTACTTAATTCTTCTGGTTTATTTTTCTAGTGGAAGTCTTTTGATGGAGATACAATTACCTTTTTATTTATTTATGAGAAAATAATTAATAGTGATGCATATCTTCATGCAGGAGGATGTGAAGTTGGTAGGACAGCCCTCCTCCCCCATGCTGTTACACTGACAGTCATCCTGTAATTTTGGTAGAGCAGAGGTCTTTGGTAATGACCAGAAATAACTGATACTGAGAAGATGGAGCTGCTAGTGGAGATGGTGGTTGGCCTGTTTCTTTCTTTCTTTAATAGTTTGCTCTCCTGCATTGTGTCAAAGACAGCTGTGTCAAAGTCTTTTGTCAAAGACTTGTGTCAAAGTCAGTTCTTTTGTGACTGAGGAGAGAGACAAGGATGCTCAGCGTAGAATTAATAAGGGAATTAATTTTCTTACATTAGTTATATGCAAAGTGATGCCCCAGACCAATGCATGAAAGACTGATAAAGGTGGTGAGGTACATGATCAACTGAGGGGCATGTGATCAGGTGACAAGGCTGTGGTTATACTCATGGCCTCTGTAGGTAAATCTCCAATTGTATTATTATCAGTAGGGGGTCTGTGAGCTTTTCTGGGTTGGACCTTTAGTTCACATGGACTAGTGATAAGTTCATGGTCCCAGGTAGTGTTTGTTCTTCTAAGCAAGTCACATTGCACTTAGCACCTCACCTTTCATATGTAACTCTGAAGACTAATGCAGTTCTTGCCCTTGAGGCCCTAAAATGCCCTTCCTAAGGTTTTTTTTTTTGCACTGAATTAATTGCTAACATCTGTCTATATTGTAGAAGAACTTCCCTGCTGCTTGTTTTCCAGTGTGAATCATGATCAAAGCATCTGCCTTTGGAGACAGTCAGTAGAGGGCCTACTGTTATGCAGAGACATGTCTTGGAAGTCAAATATCTGATGTCTTAATTTCTGCTTTCTCTCTTATTTTTCCCCTCCTCATTTTTTTTCCCTCCTCCTCTTCCTCTTTCCCTCTTCCCTCCTCCTCTTCCTCTTTCCCTCTTCCCTCCTCCTCTTCCTCTTTCCCTTTTACAAAGATCATTGAGAGAAGCTGTCAACAAAGAAAGAAAAGGAAAACTGAAAAATAATTTCCACAAGTTGATCTGTGAGCATGAAGAGTTTAGCCATAACTATTCTCAGCCTGACCCCAACCTTTCCTAAGGGTCATCCTTGTTTGTAGCAGCTAATATGAGAGATTTCCATTTTAGTCCAGACTTGCAGAAGACTTGGTATCTGTGGTCCCAGGCTGGTCAAAGTGTGCCAGTAAAGAGGTGCATTTCTTCAGTGGGTAGCCCTCTACAGGGAGAGACATGAAAATTAATCAGTAGAGTGCTAAAATGAACCGATTTCAATACCTGAAGGTCTTGAAAAGTAGGTCACAATGCTCACATACCAAATGATGGATGCTGACAATAAGGATCATGGAGGAAGCTTTGCAGATACCAAGGCACGAGGAACAAGTATGTAACAGACCATAGCGTTTTTTCCAGTTTTAATTGTGCATAGACAAGATGTGGGCTTAGCCTGGACCATGTGTTGAAATATTTTCTTAGAAGACTGACTTATTTTCAGTATTTTGTCTTTTTCTCTCTCCTTCTTTCCTGGAGCTGCTATCGGACAGGTTAGAAGCAACTTCTTGATAGCCTTCAGTTAATTAGCACAGTTGGAGGAATGAAGGAGAAGGAAGACAAGTGAAATTTCTGTTGAAGGGAACTCTTCAGATCGTAATCTTCTCCCCTCATGTTTAGTTCTGTTTTGATGCTGTTTCACCAAGATTTGTCTTGTGGAATTGGGATTGTGATCTGGGGAAAAATGTATTACCAGAGATAAGGTAAAACCAGCAAAATGTTTTGATGAGATCTCCGTTGTGACTTACGGAAATCAGACTCCACAACTAGGACAGTTGTAAAGTAGGTTGTTTATTCGGTGCCGAACTCACGGGGGGACGCCCCACCACAAACGTGCGTGCCTCAGGCAGTCTTGTGCAACTTTTTATAAACATTTAATATTCAATAGGTTTTGCAATGAGCCTATGCATATGCATTATCTATCCCTGCTTCACATGCAGATGAGGTCTCCTCCCCTTTGAGCAAGTGCAGTATTTTCTGGTGGTGGTTGCCGGGCATCTTGAGGATGAAGTAAGACTTCTTCCTCACAGCTAAACTTTTGACCCCAGGCTCCTGCGCATGCCTTGTAGTCCATGTGCCATCATCCGAGCCTTCAATACTAGTTCAGACCGTACCTGTGGAGGCTGAGGAAATACTTGACTAAACCTATACAATGGGCCCTCATTCTTCTCTTGGGGATGTTACAACCATTTATCTTCTCTGCTTGACAAGCTTAACCAAACACCAGCCTCCAAATCAGCCCAAGCCAGCAAAATACAAGCAACATATAAGCAACATACAAGCAGGATACAAGTCCCCGTATTAGTTGATTAAACTGCTTTCTTTCTAAAAGATATTGAGAAGCAAATAAGTTTGGGGTTGTGATACATATATAGTAATTTTCTGTGTGTGCTGCTGATCTTTGTCATTGCCTATGACAAGAGCAGCTCAAATAGAATGAGTGTTTTTTGGTGGGTTTACGTGCAATACATTTAACACGAATTTATGGCTGTTTGGGTTATGCATCTGTTTGCATATATAGATGAGAAATGGCAGCCTGTTGTAGGAGTGCTTAAAAGAATGCCATAAATGTAATTTGCCCTGGTAAAAGGCAATCTAGGAAAAAGACAAGGAGAATAAAGAAAGGATTTTTAGTCTTGAGTGAAAAATCACAGCAGGAGTGAGGATAGTTGAATGACGTGCAGTATAAAGGACATATTGCATAGAACATAATATTAATAAATGCATCAGAAAAGAACAATATAAAGTAAATACACACTCTTTTTTTTTATACTATTTTCCTAAAGGAGACATATTCCAATGAACAATACAAAACTGGTTCTTTGTAATTTATCCCCAGAAAGGAGACAATTTAGCAACGTTCAGTAGTCATTCATTTAAAAAAACAAAGTAATTGAAGTGAAAATTAAGGATTTTTTTTCACAGGTAATGCTGATATGTACAATCTCTGAATAACTTGGAAACAAAAGGTTCAGTCCTGTATTTGCTTAGCTTTATAATGTATATAATGTCATTGAGGTCAGCACCTTAAATAAAACCACTGAGGGATATCTAAAATGGAAAGAAAAGCATCATAAGTTCTTAAGAGAGTAAATGAATAGGAGAAGAAAGTATGCAAGCTTGTCAAGTTGAGCAGGGAGAAAATCAGGTTATAATTTATAAGCTAATGGATAAAACAGAAAAATAGCTTAGCAAAAAGAAACCCAACAAACAAGCCAAAACCTAAAGAGCTTAATACAATAACAGGAGATATCTGAACATTCTGGCTCCTTGGAGGATACAGAAAAAAATATTTAATATAAATTCACATAGTTCAAGAGAAATTAGCACTATGTAAAACTGCTTCCAGAAACATCCGAGGATATATTTCATAGAAAGGAAAAATTAGAGTGCAAACCCTGTTTAGACATCATTAAGACATATTCAGAATGAAAATTCCTGTGTACTTGTCAATGTATTTTTGTTTCGGAAGCGTATAAAGTACCTTTAAGTTTCTGTTTCTTTCTATGATTGTTTTAAGCCAACCATTGATATGACTGATGAGATTCACATGAGATATGAATTGAGGAAGAGGTGGCAGGGCCTCTTCCTGGGCTAAGGACCATCCTTGCCTGAATGGATATGGGATAATCAATAGTAACAACGAAAGAGGGGATATAAGATGCACAAGAGGTGGGCTGATAGCACCTAGATTAGCTGGTCATTAAGATTCCAACCCACCTACATGCAGTTTCTCAAGACATCCATGAAATAAAAGTCATCCTGAAACGAAGGTCATGCTGCAGCCATTGAGAGATATGGTGGGAAGATAACAGGACTGGAGATAAGATACCTATAAGTAGGAAAAGGAGCTGTGTGAAAACCCTAATGACTCGCAGAGGTGAGACAGGATGGAGAGAGAATCACAATCTCTGTTCATGAAGAGCACATATATTCAAAACCAATCTGAGAAAAGCACTGAAGAAGCAGTGAGGATTTGATAACTGTACACCTTGTCCTCCTTCAGAGCCAATAATGGTGGCCAGCTGTCTTAGAGGCATGCAGGCGTGGTCCTCAAATGCACTTGGGCATGTGCATCTTGATCCTTGTAGGTATGACAGTGTCAGAGGGTTGTTAAGGTCCAGTTCAATCCCTGGTACAACTGAGGACTCGAGGACTACTCCGGGGTGAAATTAAGATACAAATGAGGTCAGATGTCACTTTGCAGCCAATGGCACTTCATTAGTGCTCTTACAACTTAGTGAAAGAGAAGAGAAGAAAAAGTTGGAAAGAAGAACAGGGATAGATTAGTGTATCATCCACATGTTCCAATGGCGTCTTGTTGGCTGGACTCTCTTGGTGGAAGAAGCTTCTGTCTTCTCAGTCTGCATATCTGTATTTATTGTCTGTGTCCCCTCCTCTTCCAGGAGATAGTCAATTACTTCTCAGAACAGCTTTGTATTGCCTTGCCCCCATGTTGCATTACTCCTTCAGCTGATGCACATGTCCACTGCCGTCACTTGGGTCTTTTGGTGGTCTTCAAAAGAGAGGCGGGTGTAAACTAATGACCTCAGGACCCAGGTCATGCTCAGTTTGAGGAATGAGGTGGTAGGCGGGTGCTGTTTAACCAAGTTCCTTCTTTTGTGGTACTTTCCAAGGTAGGTGGTTGATGGTGTTCCTCTGTGGTTAGCAACATTGAAACAAACTCCCACGCAATCTCTTTACAATAAATGGTTTTCCCCTATAGGGAAGATGCTTGAGACAAGTAATCAATGCTCCCTTACAAGGGTGAAATCTATTCTGCTTCATCTTCCCCTCCTATACAGTCTTGAATTGAGATTTACTACACTGATGCTATTGTGATGCAGCATTAATTGTGTTCCTTCAACTGCATGGATAAAAAGGTGAAGATTGCAGAGCTTTCAGAAAGGATGGGTACTCTGTGTTTGTCTCCTGGTTTAACCCCAGACACCTACTAAGCCTCACACAGCTGCTCACGCTATGAGCAGTAATGGGGGACTTGGAGTGGGGACTTTGAGTAGGATCAAGGAAAGAACTGGAAGAGTGCAAGTGAGAAAACTCAGGGATTCAGATAAAGACAGTTTAATGGGTAATGCACAAGGTTACACACAAGCAAAGCAAAACAAGAAATTCACCGCTTCCCATCAGCAGGCAAGTGTTCAGCCATCACAGATG
Organism: Megaceryle torquata; assembly: GCA_024611175.1. NCBI lineage: Eukaryota > Metazoa > Chordata > Aves > Coraciiformes > Cerylidae > Megaceryle > Megaceryle torquata. Next base: position 25,029 of record JANIJG010017282.1, read on the forward strand.
TGTCCCCAGCCCACCTGGATATGTTCTTGTGCAACCTGCCTTAGGTGATCCTACTCTGGCAGGGGGCTTGGACTAGATAATATTTTGAGGCTCCTTCCAACCCCTAACATTCTGATTCTTGTGCACCCTCAGTCTACTTGCTGGTGGGGTGGTGTGAGAAGTAGAAAAGGCCTTGATTCCACAAAAGCACTACTCGGCAGTAAAGAAAATGTTCCTGTGTTTTCTGCACAAATCCAAAACATAGCCCTGTACTAGCTACTGTGAAGAAAATTAACTCTATCTCAGCCAAAACCAGCACAGTTTGAAAGCATAGCCACAGCAGCTTTAGAAAACTCTGCAATTAGTTTTTATTCTGCCATGGTTAAGCCATAAAAGCAAAGAGATGACAGCAGAGATTTCAGCCTGTGTTAGTCATCTCAGATACAGTACCTTTCTTCAACAGTCTTACAAATGACAAATTGATAATTGAGAGGTTCATCAAAATGTTTTGGACAGTGAAAAAAGCATTAATATCAGGAGCTTGTTCCAAATAGGAGTAATTTTATTTCAAATAAAATATATCAAAACCATCAATCCAGCTGAGCTGGAAAATCGTGAAAAAACCCAAAACAAACCAAGCTGTTTTGTCTGTTTACAAGCTGATAGATATAAGCAAACTGGAAGTAAACCAACCTTACCTGACTCTTGATCCTGATTCAGAAACTATATGCTTTTTCCCATTCGTGTAGTCCTAGAAAGTGAGCATATTATCCACAGGTTTACAGAGGAAGTTCTTTAACAGAGTTTTCATAGAATCTTGTATGGAACAGACAAATTTTAATCAAACTTGTTTAAGAAATAACAGTTCTGAAGAAATTAAGAGAGCTTTGAGCCTTATCCAAGCTCTGCAAATTTCAGGAACTGATCATGATGTCCTACTTAAGTGGAGGGAATCTGAACAAGACTGGTGCTTCCTTTGATGCTGAAGGACATCCCCAAGCTCTGAAGAAAGGAGTATTTATTCCATTAGCAAGTGGTATGTGCTGTTTTTCTACAAAGAAAAACTGGGATAAAAAAATTTGTAGCATAAATCTGCACCCTTGTGGTGTGTGAGATTCAGACTCTGTATAGAGTAGTTTTAATAACCTAAGCAACTGCTAGAGAGATTAAATAAATATTCTTCTTCAATTAACAAAAGGGGTGCTGCAATAAAGGCCACAGAGAAAACAATATATACAACAATGATAAACCAGGAAACGTGTACATGGATAGAAGTACAATTTTTGTCACACTCTGAAAGGGAAACTTCTGTGAATCTTGAATTCTACTTCAGTGCAGAATTTCCTTATCTTCTTGGTACACTTTAAGGCCAGGCTCTGGCAAAATTTTATGATTAAGTAAGTTAATTATCTTTAATGGTAATGTGCAGTGTCATGATGTTATGGTAGGAGCATGACGCAGCGTTGTTTTATTGCTGTTTGTCATCACATTAAATTGGCTTAGTTGGGAATTGCAGTAAGAACATTAGTGTTCACAGCCATCACTGCCTTGAACACTGTCCAGCCTATTCACTTCCCTCTCTCCTCACTTATTCAGTAATTCCACTTTATGCCTCTTTGAATGCAGAATAGATTCTATCAAATTTCCTCCCCTTACTGCCTTTGAGAGCTGTTGTAGGGAGGAAAAATGCCTTTAAGTTTTCCATCTTGTTTCGGTCCTGTGATTTTGGACAACCATTTTTTTGCACTTTTGAGTTTTGCTCATTTTGTATTTTGGTGAGCTGTGAAAGCCCTTTGGTAGTTTATAAGTTGTACAAGTTTGAGCAGTTCAAATTTATTATTTGCATGTGTTGGAGAATCTGCAGATAGTGTAATTGCAAGAGTATAATTTAGGACAGGTCAGACAGAAGCTTTACTAAGTACGATCGTAGTAAGAGACCATTTGGACAGCATCTACCCCTCTGTTACCCTATTCCTTACCAAGTGATTGCAGAGGTCCAACCTATATACTCCTTCAGAAACAAAGGAAAGAGGGGAGGAAATTAGTGTTTACAAAGCCAGGTATCTGTCCTTGGGAAGGATAGTCTCCTTATGTATCTAACTGTTACAATTCTAAGGGATTGTGCATCAATGATAACTTCTGGTGCAAATGGTGGATGAGCCAACTAGGAGAGGAGCAGTACTGGATCTTATACTCACTAACAAGCAGGTTCTGGTTGAAGTGGTGAAGGCTGGGGGCAGCCTTGGCTGCAGTGACCATGAGACAGTGTAGTTCAGAATATTGTGTGGTAGGAACAGGATACCAAGGAGGATCACAACCCTGGACTTCAGCAGGGCTAACTTTGACCTTTTCAAGAAATTCCTGGGGGGAATCCCATGGGATGGGGTACTAGAAGGTAAAGGGGCCCAACACAGCTGGACTACTTTTAAGGACCACTTTTTCAAAGCTAGGGATCAGAGTATCCCAGCAGGTAGGAAATCAAGAAAGGGTGCCAGGAGACCCACATGGTTAAGCAGGGAACTGTCAGGCAAACTCAAGTAGAAGAGGAGAGTCTATAGATCCTGGAAGGGGAGGGGGTGGCCCCTTGGGATGAATATAAGACTGTTGTCAGACAATGTAGGGAGGTAACTAGGAAAGCTAAAGCCTCCTTGGAGTTAAATGTAGTGAGGGAGGTCAAGGACAACAAAAAGGGCTTCTTCAAATACACTGCAGATAAAACTGACACTAGAGGCAATGTGGGCCACTGTTGAATGAGGTGGGTGCCCTGGTGAGAGAGGATATGGAGAAGGCAGAGTTACTGAATGCCTTCTTTGCCTCTGTCTATACTACTGGAGACTGCCCTGAGGCCCCAGAGGAATTCAGGATAAAAGATAGGTTTTGCTTAGTTGATGAGGACTGGGTTAAGGATCAGCTGAGTAATCTGAATGTACATAAATCCATGGGCCCTGATGGGATGCACCCATAGCTGCTGAGGGAGCTGGCAGAAGTCATTGTTAGACCACTCTCCATCATTTTTAGTAAGTCGTGGAGAACAGGAGAGGTGCCTGAAGACTGGAGGAAAGCAAATGTCACTCCAGTCTTCAAAAAGGGAAAGGAGGACCTGGGTAACTACAGACCTCACCTCCATCCCTGGAAAGGTGATGGAATGACCTATTCTTGGTGCTATATCCAGGCATATTAAGGAAAAGAGGGTCATCAGGAGCAGTAAACATGGTTTTACCAAGGGGAAGGCATGTTTGACCAATCTGATAGCCTTCTATAAAGATGTAACTGGTGGGTAGATGATGGTAGTGCAGTGGATGTGGTTTATTTGGATTTCAGTAAAGCATCTGACACTGTGTCCCGCAGCATCCTCATAGCTAAACTGAGAAAGTGCGGTGTGGATGATTAAGGAGTGAGGTGGATTGTTAACTGGTTGAAAGGAAAGAAGTCAGAGTTGTGGTCAATGGGGTAGGGTCTAGCTGGAGGCCTGTATCTAGTGGAGTCCCTCAGGGGTCAGTAGTGGGACCAGTACTATTCAACATATTCATCAGTGACCTGGATGAGGGAATAGAGTGCACTGTTAGCAAGTTTGTCGATGACATAAAGCTGGGAGGGGTGGCTGACACACTGGAAGGTTGTGCTGCTACTCAAAGAGACCTAGATAGGCTGGAGAGTTGGGTGGGGAGAAATCTCGCATCTGGGGAAGAGTAACCCCGTGTACTGGTGCAGGTTGGGGACTGACCTGTTAGAGTATAGCACAGAGGAAAGGGACTTGGGGGTCCTTGTGGACAGCAGGATGACCATGAGCCAGCAGCATGTCCTTGTGGCCAAGAAGGCCAATGGCATCCTGGGCTGTATTAGAAGGGGTGCAGTTAGTAGTAGGTCGAGAGAGGTTCTCCTGGCCCTCTACTCTGCCCTGGTGAGACTGCATCTGGAATATTGTGTCCAGTTCTGCACCTTTCAGTTCAAGAAGGACGCTCAAAAGAATCCAACGCAGAGCCACAAGGATGATTAAGGGAGTGGAATCTCTCCCTTTTGAGGAAAGGCTGAGGGAGCTGTGTCTCTTTAGATTGGAGGAGAGGAGACTGAGGGGTGACCTTATTAATGTTTATAAATATGTAAAGGGCGAGTGTCAGGAGGATGGAGCCACGTTCTTCTTAGTGATGCCCAATGATGGGACAAGGCACAATGGGTACAAACTGGAGCGCAGGAGATTCCAAAGAAATGTAAGGAAAAACTTTTTCATGGTGAGGGTGACAAAGCACTGGAACAGGCTGCCCAGAGAGGTTGTGGAGTCTTGCTCTCTGGAGACATTTAAAACCAGTCTGGACACATTCCTGTGTGACCTGCTCTAGGTGGCCCTGCTCTGGCAGGGGGGTTGGACTAGATGATCTTTCAGGGTCCCTTCCACCCCTTAACGTTCTGTGATTCTGCGAATCAAACAGTAAATAACATGACAATATGGAAAAGGGTCTCTTGGTGGAGCCTATAGGAGTGGCACACCCAGTATTATCTTAGCTCAGAAATGGGGAGCTGGAAACTATTACAGGCTGTCATCTTTTGGTCAAAAGAAACATCCTTTTAGTAAAGGTAACTTCTTAGTCAAATCTCTCAGTCTTTACTGTTAATGACTTTGCCCACACACATGCATGTACCAGTGGAGGTTAGAAAAACTGTGGGTATTCATCACATCTAGAATTGGAGTAGCAAACAAACAAAAATTTTACCTGGGAAATTTTGAAATAAGATATTTCTCCATTTCTGAACTTTTTTTAAGTCTCAGTCTTTTGTTCCATTTTTAGCATGAATTTTATACCTATTTTCCAGGTGTAAGGGACATAGTATTGAATGGATAGAAAGCCCACACTCAAGTTAGTAGAGATCTGAAACTGGCTTAGTGGGAGCTAAGTGATTCCCAAGGTGCAGAGAGACCTGTGGAGGGGACCTCATCCAGCCCCACTCCTGCTAGTGTGATGGTGAGATGGGTCAAGTTGTCACAGTCTTCTCCAGTTGCGTTTTGACCTCATAGATGTAGACTTTGCAGCTTCTCTGAGCACTTTTTCCAGTAATTGACCACATCTGACAGTGAAATGTTTTTGTTAATATCCAGCTGGAATTTCCCTTGTTGCAACTTGTGTCTGTTGCATGTTGCTTGTGATTTTGCTGTGTACATACAAGCAGGTTTCCTTGTCTGCTCTGAAACCGTAAGACGGCATTTTTCTCCTCTTATGACTGAACAAGCCCAGTTCCTCAGCCTCTCCTTATACTGGTGTGAGCTAGTCCTCTAGTCATCTTATGAAGGTGGCTCTCCAGTGGACTCCAGGTTGTCAGTATCTTTCTTCTACTGGAGATCTCCAAACTGAACAGGTGGTCTCATGAGTGCAAATAGAAGGGCAGATGATCAGTTTGTTTCAGCTGCTGGCTACAGCTTGGTACCTGTAGTTAGTCATCCTCCTTTCAAGGGCTCACAGCTAAACTAATGCTGCCATGTGTATCAGAGATGGCCAACCTTGAACACAGACAGCCAAACCCAAGAGGCAAAAGGTTGCAGAGGAAGGAGGATTTCAGAGAAAAATGGTTACCAGTTTTACCAGCTGGTCAGAGTGACTTTAGAGCCCTGACATTTATGTAGCCATGACAATGCAGAAGGAAACAGACTCGGGTCCTACATGAATTTTAAAAGTTGCTCTGAGTAAGCCTGGTGGAAATTTACCATCAGTCCAGACTCACCTGACCTAATTTTAGCTATCAAAAATTAGGGTATCATTTCTAGGTATCCCAAATAGGTGGACTCGATCACCCACAGAAATGCGTTTGTCTCTTTGCAGACATCAGGAGGAGACTAAAGGCTAAGCTGAGATTCAGCATACTCCTATTAGTACTAAATGGTTTCAAAATCTCATTCAAAGCTGAGCTTTCTTTAGCTTTTAGGCAGCTAAATTCAGGTGAGATGACAATTTGTGTGCAATGGTACCATCAGATGATATTCTTGCACCCTCAGAGTAGAAAACAAGCGACTGCACTGTTTCACTTCAATGTAGAAAATTCTTCCTCAGCTTCGAGCCTCAAGGTCTTATCTTCAAACTACCTGGGTGCAAATCATGGTTGCTACTTGCTCGTGTTAGGGCATAATAGAATTTTTCTTGTTCACTGATGTGGTTGGCTGTGCTCCAGGTAGGCTTGTAGAAGTCTCAGAAGTTATTCTTCAGGGTTTTTCCAGCTAAACCTGCAGAAAACATGGCTTGCTTATGCATTAAAGAAAGCTCAGTCTTGAATGAGATTTTTTTCAGCCATTTAGTACTGATAATAGGAGTGTGCTTATGGTGCTGAAGGCTCTAAGCAGATGTTATCCACCATCCACCAAACCCATGTGATTGTACAGTTTGAAAATGACTATTGAAAGCAAAGCTCGATAAAGAGCAAAACTTTCTAAGCAGAGCTAGATGTCAGGGTCAGGGAGAAGGAATTTCACCTTTTGAGGACTTCTGGTATTTTAACATTGCTTTTGTCCTAAATAACGGTTCATCATAGGAGCTATTATGGCCAAAGAGCTCAGCTTGTGGCAAGGAACACACCAACTATCTGAACAGTGGCTCTCACAAGGAACTGTGGAAATTCAGGTAACCACAGACTTGTGTTTGGAGTAAGATGAAAACATATGCATAGCTTTTGACAAATTAAAATCTAAAGGTGTTGGATTCTGTGCCCTTCTACCCTCCAACCTCCCATCCCAAGATAGTACGTATTTGGGAAGCTTTCAAAATTTTTCATGTGGCAATATAAAATTCCCATCTACTTTAGATATTAAAGAGAAAGCTTAATGGCCTGTGAATAGAGATCCCATACCAAGGCAATTGTAAATCCCTAATGGAGCTGAATGTGCTAAACTATCAGTCTTTGTGCACAGAAATAGAAGCAGCAGAGGCTTTTTTTTTTTAGCACAAAACACAGCTGAAGCCACCTGGCAAGACCATGAGATGCAAAGGGAGAGTATGGCAGTGACTGGATTTCCTAGGTTTTGCACTTGAGCAAGAACAAGGCTGGATAGAGCAGAGTTAGGCAGGAACCAGAAGTCGTCCCGCCCCAGAAATTCCATAATTCAAAAAAGTTTCCATTTTGGTGCAAAAGATCAGATGTAGTATTTTACTTTGTTTAAAGAAAAGATTTTTTTTTTCCCATCAGCCAGGAAATCATGCTTTGATGTCTTGTTGACATTTTTTGAAAGTAGTATTGTTGTAAAGACATATTTGTTCAATCTGTTTTGTGCTGCAAAAGTTGCTCTGCAGGGAAGAGAAGAAATACAGGGTTGGCTTTTCAGAGGAGCTAAGCAAATCCAGGTGCCATTGAGTTTAGATGAAGTTGTGTGTATTGAACACTTGAAAAATTGAGGCATGTTATATACCATGTACATGAACTAAAAAGTCAAAGCCATCTTTAGCTGGAAGTGATGCATCAGACAGACTATGGAGAAAGAAAAGGGCTCCCTTTCCACAGGTAGGACTTCAAGCCTTTGCCTGTTAAGGTCTTGGCTATTTGAACTTTAAAGATCTCAGGTTTGCTTAGAAATTTTCTCTGTCATATCTCAGCTGTTGACTTTATTACTTTAAAATACCTTTTCTGTTTTCATCAAGTGCTGAGAACACAAGCTAATTAGCAGAGCAGGAATCATTACTGAAGTGCTATTACATGAGATTCTGACCATGACCACCTGCAGTCAACCTTGTGAAGGAGAGAGAGAGACTCTTATTTTATTGCATTAAGATTTATTATGAAAGCTGGGAAGGAGGAGATTGGGAATTACAGATGGTTAACATCTTTGGAGAGACAGTTAATGGGGACGTGTTTTCCTTAAACTGAGCGAGGAAAGGGGGCCACTGTTAGAAACTCATTCTAAGGCTGTAGGGTGTTGTCAGTCTTCACCAGTGCCCTGTTACTGGGGGAAACCTTTCCTAATCTGGGTGTGGAAAGATGTCTTTGTTGTGCAAACACCACGAGTGGACAGCGCTGGCCCTGACCCCTCTAGTTTCCAGAAGAGCCCAGCTTTTTCCTTCTGGAGGCCCTGGGGATGGCATGGCAGTGGCCAGCATGGAGAGCTTTAAAGCTTACTACATCCTTGTTTTTCTAGCTTGCCTGAAATCACACTTAACAGCAGTAAAGATGAAATCAAATGCAAATGAGAATTTGTTTACATAGCACAAATATCAGCAATGCAATTACAATGAATTTACAGACAGACCTAAGAAAACTGTTTTTATCCACCCATATTTAAATGAACTCAGGCTTTCCTCTGTGCAGTGAAAAACACTTAACCAAATTTCTTGCTTGGAATTCTTTCAGGGTATAACGTTTACACCTAATTTATTCTCTGTGCTTCCATTTAGACTGTAATTTAATCAAAATGTTGATTTCAATCTTTTCCCAAGGGTTTGCCTCCCATCTGCCACCTCACTTTCAGAAATACTTATGTTTTTTGGGTATGGCTAGGTGAAGCTATCTTCTACCTAGATGATAAAAAGGCTTTGTTAGCAGCCCCCTCTTAACTATAAAGAAACCTTAAATTTACTGTAAGCAAAATACTCTTGTCTGCCTGGTGCAGTTACAGTCATAGCTGAAGTCTGAAAGATTTTTTTTTCATGCGCTGAAACTTACATTTGTATCAGTGTTAAAATGGATGCTTGACTCTAACTCTGCAATCCTATTTCAGACAAGCAGATGCACGAAGTTGAGAGTACACACAGCACATCTAATGCTTGGTTTTTGACTGGACAGTGGTAAACATGTTGGTGTGATAATGTGTTAGTGCCTGGCCTTTCACCATAGCTATGTCATTTAATAAATATTTGGATTTTGAAGTGAAACATTCTAGCAGATATGATGTCTACCAGAAGATAACAGAAAATGATGGATATGGAGAGTTGTTTGAGGTTTTGGAGATGGGGTGTTTTTGTTTGTTTGTTTTTGTGGTTGTTGTGGCTTGTTTGGGTGTTTTTTGTTCTTGTTGGTTTTGTTTGTTTGGGTTTTTTCTTTGTTTTCTTTTTTTTCTTATTACACAATTTACCTGGTAATAAACTCATTGCTATTTTAGGATTATTCTCTTCCTGATACTTACTGTTTATTTGCATCGGAAGCTCAGTCATAATCTTTTATTTGCAGACTTTACTATATCCATATCAACTAATTGTGATTTATTATTAATAATAATACTAGTAGTAATTGAAACAGAGTGATAGGAAAAGTATGCTATGTACCAGGCATGTTGATAAAATTGTTTCCAAATAAGTCATCTTTCAGATGTTTTTCAGGAAGCAACAGCTCATCTTAATAAAATGATTGTATGAGGAGATGAAAGCTTTTCTAGACTCTTCTTGCACAACAGAATGTGTTCAGATATTTGTACAAAAGTTATTTGATGCAGTGCCTGATCCAGAACTCATTGAAAACATTTATTCCAGTAATCTTGGGATCGAGCCCTTGTTTAAATAATTTCTGAACCCACTGTCAAGTTACCATTCAGATTTTGCATTTTTCGTAAAGGAAGAATTCCATTAAAAATAAACGGACTAATTAGATTTAAATCTGTTGTGATGAGGAACAGGAAATTGAAGATTATAGATAGTGTTTGTGGAATTTATTCTATAGTCCTATAAACTCACGGAGGAACAGATTTCTTTTCTGTATTGAATAAACAGGCTTTGATAATTTAAGGAACTTATTAGAGCTCACAAATCCAAAGTCTTATACATTTGCTTTAGAGATGAGGAAGGCAGAGCTAATCAGGATTGGATTTTTACATGTAAATCCCAGAGATTATAGGAGCCTTCCCTGACTTGGTGCTTTGCATCATTCTCCTAAGTAAAGCCTGCAGAAGTGAGGCAGGAGCCCTGGAAAATACCTCAATATTGACCGTTAAATATTTTTCTACTTATGACTTGCTTGTGAATTGGAGCTGGGGAATAAGAGTCTTCTGGGGCCCGTGGAGAGAGAAATATGACGTTCTTGAGAATACAGATATGCCAAAAAGTGTCTTGCAGGCCTTGTATGCTCCAGAAAGCTGCTTTTCTCATACAGTCCCATTCTCCCTTGAGGTCCTCATCAGTTGTTCTTAGCAGCAATACTGCAAAGCACATGGGACTACTGGTAATGCACCAGCACATACTTGTGATATTAAAAAAAAAATAAAATTAATGCTCTGGTTCAGATTGTGGAGTTGCCACTGTGGCTCCTGGAAGAGCTCTGCTAGCATTGAGTTGCCTAATACTTGTATGGTGGAAGAGAAGGGGGGGGGAAATCAGGGAGATGTGTAATAGATGTGTCTTGTGGCAATAAATACCTACATGAGTGACTCCAGCCAATAAGATCCTACAGTAAGTGTTTACTCCATCTATACGGCTCTCTTCCCATAGCCCACCCTAAGAATTCCCACCAATCCTTTGCACCATGACAAGGTCAAAGATTCATCTGAATCACAGCATGTGGTTCCTTTTCCAGGCTGCTGCTTTAATATGAAAGAGAGGGAACCTGTCCAGAGATTAGGTTGCCAGCCTTGAACCTGGGAAATTGGATGCAGCTTTCTATTCTGCAGTTGATTACTTATAAGACCTGAGGGAAATAATTTAGCACCAGATTCTTCAAGGTAGAACACCTATTTGTTTACCATGGAAACTGGTTAAGGTTAGATGCTAAGTATCTTGACATTCTCTAACGGGCATTTGAGCTTATACCTGAAAAATAGAGGTGGGATGATTCATATACTTGATAAATGTACTAACAAGTTGTAATAGCTAATAGGTCTAGAAGTCATCAATTTACTGCCAACAGGACTACATAGTTCCTGATGCTAATTTGACCTTTCCATCATCTTTGAAAGGGTGGTTTTGGCTGTAAAGATGAACTTCTTGTAGTATTGAGATCAGCAGGGAATTTTATTATTGAATTCTGGGGATCCACTTACTTTTTAAGGGATTTTATTATTATTTATATTTATTTAATAATTGAAATAATAGCTACATCTCTAGGTCAGTAATTTAGCCATACAAGAGGAATATTCAGCGTCATTCAAGACAATGATGAGTTTGTCTAGATGGAAAAATACTGCATCATGCAGACAGCACACTAGCACCCAATGGCTACATTTTTCTCTAGAGCTTGAGAGATTTGTATTCAATCATCCTCTCAAGACTAGATGCAGTCCAGCCAGGATAAAGTGATGCTCTTAATACACTTCTCAGAAGGGCTTTAGTTGCTTTAGCTCTTCGAGTTCATTCAGGGTCTCTGTGTGGCCTGATACTGTGCTGAGATGCAGTATCCTGAGACACTGGACAAAGTTAAGTGCTGGAAATAAGGACTGCATATGGCCACAAGCTAATCACTTTCTGCTTAGAGCTTTACTGACTGAAAAATGAGGGCTTCTGCCTCTGAAACCTCTCAGAATTTGTTGGCTGTTTTACTCTTTTCATCTGATCTCCGCTGTTTGCCATCCTCTTTGGTTGTCCTCTTCTACCTGTCAGATGTCAATTTTCTGCCTCTTCTTTCAGGAACAAACTATCATTCCTTTCTCTTCATTTCACTGTGCACACAGTGAAATGTATACTATTAGTAGAAGAATTTGCACAAAACACTTCTTACACTTTTCCTCTTCTGATTCTCCATCAGCAAGTAAAGTGGTGTAAGATTATTTTTATTTTCCTACAATTTTTAAAATGTTTCTTCAGTGTTGAATATAAATAAAATTTAATTGGTTGATTCATACCTTTCCTCCCAAGATGCATTGACTTAAATTAATGCACTTGTCAGAATAGAATTAAATGCTCTGGTCACAATGAATTAAGAGAATCTTCAACTCACTTTTTTTTTTTTTTAAAAAAAGGAATATTTATTTTTCATGCTTACTTTCAGTCTAGAAAAGAACTGAAATTGTTGCATGGTACCACTTGCATTGTGCTGAATCAATTGCAGGAAATAAATAGTGGTGTCAAACCACCTCTCTTTAGTACTTTATCTCACCTTACAGATGTGAGCAGATTTTGGGCAAGTGACAGATTGCTACGGAATGGTCAGCATAGGACTCAGGTAATCAAAAGCCAGTGCAATGCACTGGTGGCAAATAAAACAAGTCAACTCTCAGCACTCCTTTTCCATAAGTGTTTTCAGCATCAAGCAAATAGGATCTGCTAATAAAAGACAAGCTGTTGCTGTAATGAAGGAATCCTGATTTAACCATTTTCCTCACTGCTGTTATTACTCAGAGTTGGTCAGACTCTGACTTAGGAGGGCTGCTGTTGGAAAGGACACTTAGTTGCATCTTTGTCTGCAAAGGCTGTAAGGAGAGGGGGAATTAAGGGTACCAGAAAGACAAGTGATAACTTGCAAGAAAAATGCATGTGTGGAGAGCTTCCCAGATCACATCAACATTGTACATATTCAATATTTGGAATTAGTCTGTGAATAATTAATGCAAACGTATTCCAGTGCTACAACCATTTCACTGAGTATTCGCTATTCTGGGGCTTGTGGTTGGTCACCTGTTTCTGTGTCACTGTTACCGTTTTCTGCACCCGCGATTCTTACACGTGGCTCTTTTGGGTGAATATATTTAACTATTTGCCAAGCTTTCCCTATGTGCAAATAAATTTTGCTTTCAGCAGTGTGCATACAAAAGACCAAACAGAGATAAGGGGTTGCAAATACTGTCAGGAGGGATGTCTGTACCAATGAAATGCATCTCTACAGCATTTTTTTTCATCTTATGGTGCTGCAGTTGTAATAACTGCATTTCTAAGAGGATAGGAAGCTACTCCTCAAAGTTACTCCCCGAGTCAACTTTAGGGAGTGCTTGGAGGGGTGCCTGAAGCCCTCCTGGCAGCTCTGGAGGCAGTGAGCAGCCCAGCAGCATTGGGTCTCTAGCCCTTGCCACCCCAGAAAGCAAAAAGTGGTTCTGTGAAGCCCAAACAGTTCCTGTGCACTGCAGCATGGAGCCCACCTGGCCACAAGCATGAAAATAGTCAGGGATGGTGTTTTATTATGATTTATGAAAACATGAAAAATGGGATGATTTTCCCGCTTCCTTCCTCCCCATGTGTTGTTCCATCCTTGCTCTTGGTTAGATTTATCCATTGTGGGGGTGGGAGAGGGGAGAAAAAAATCCTGTTGTATGGCCTTAGCTTCTTATTTCTCTGCTTTATCAAGTCCACTCTCTGTCCTGGCAGCTTGGAGACCTCTCTGATGCATTTCTTTTCAATCCTGTGCTGGGCAATAGAGCTCCATTATGGTCATGCTGTATTGCCTGGCCCCCATGAAGTGGCATACAGGACTGCAGATGAAAGGGATGTTAAAAAGCCTGGTGAAACTTCATTTTCCTCCAAAGGCAAATTTAGCTGTGTTCTCTCCCACTGTGCAAAATGATAATGAGGCGATCGATCGGAAACAGGTGCAGTGAGGAGCTGCTCTGCGTACAGCAAGCCCTTCGTACTCCACTGCCACGCTCAGCATCTGAATCTTAATATCATTCCAGAAAGGATGACAGAATAATAATTCCCATCTCGTGTTAAGGTAGAAACCTGTTAAATTCAGAACCTTCCGGAATTAATGCTGTGCTGTTTATAAGTTCATTGCATTTGCCAAGCTTCATTTCAGGAATTCCTGGAGCAAAGAAATGCATTTTTAGGAAGTATTTGAGTAATTAATTATTTACTCTTTATCTGAAGCTAACAATGTTTTATAAGTTTTTAAGTACTTAGAGATTTTGTGGAATATTTTTTTCCACTATTCCATGTTCTCAATTACTTAAAAAACCCCAAAACAAACAACCAAACTGGGTTGTATCTATCTTTAGACCAACTTGGTGCTGTGGTCTCCATCACCTTGTGTGGGAAGGCTGGAGCAGAAAACATACACGAGTATTAACGCATACACATATAGATGTTGTCATGGGTTGTACACAACTCTTCATTATTCTATTTTATTAAACCTATAGACAGAAAGGTAGCCCTCGGTGGGTAGTTGCTGAGTGTCAGTAGCCCAGAACTTCTTCTCTGTACAAGGGGAGTGAGGACCTGCTGTGCATGCCTGTTGGCTGGGCATGATGCTGTTACTGCCTGGGTGAGGCAGTGGCACTGCACAGGGACACCTTCTCTTGCTCTGCTCTTCCTGCATTCCTAATCTTGAAGAGAGTTTAATTCCTTCTTTTTTCCTCCTTCGCATTTTCACCATACAGGAGATGATTTATATCTATTAAGTGTAAGTTCTTTTTACCCCTTTTTTTTTTTATGGCTTCTTTGTTATACCCTGCCCAGCTCTCAGGGTTGCATTCCTTTACTGACCATCCTTGACCGTCTGTATTTGTGCTTTTACCTCTAGAGATGTACTGTGGCTGTACTTTCAAGGCCTCTGCTGTCATCCTATGGGTGTATTCTCAGGGGCCTCTATGACAATCTGCTCACAAAACACTTAAAAAAAAAAAAAAAGAGCCTCATATATTCATTTCTCTCGATCCAGAAAGCTTCTACTCAGCTTTACATACATGCTGAAATATCTTCTTGAATATCTGATTTTTTTTTTAAGTTGTCACTGAAATGACATATTTTCCCCTTCCTCTTTGAAAGGATTTTATCTGATCTTTTCTGTGGTGTTTGTGCCTAGAAGCTTCCACAGGAGCCTCTTCTGCTGAGAAACATATGTGCACATGACTCAAAAACCATCTGCTGCTCTGTCACCTGAAAGACTGCACAGAAAGCTAATGCATAATTTATAGTAGAGATTTTTGTCACATTCAGAAGTTGTAGCTTTTCTATCTCAGCCCTACAAAGGGGAAGATGCCTTTCCTGGACCAAAGAGCCTAAAATCTAGTCTTAGTACTGCAAATACCAATTCACACGCTTAACTTAGGCAATATCTGCTCTGTACCTGGTATGCTGGTCATGCAGTGCCTTGGAGGCTGTATCACTGTGTAGCTCCAGCAATGAATGCTTGACTTCTTGCCTGCCTAAATTAAGCCCAGGCCTGCAGGTCTCACCTGACCTTATGGGATGCAGTGAGGAGACCTAGGCAGTCTGGTCTGCCTGATACAAGTAACCAGTAACATGAATGGGAATATAAATTGTCTTTATGCCTATTTTCAAGGCTTATGTAAGCAGCAGTTTAAATGCAGACCATGGCTGCAGCACTTCAAAATGGTCTCCTCGTAGCAAGCGTGGTCAGTAAATCCCCGGGGTTGAGGTGCATCCTCTGTGTAGTAGACAGCAGCACTCCTATGTAGTGGCATCACGTGAGCTATGTGGGATGAATACCATGGGCAACCTCTATATAGGAGACAAAAAACCCTTTATTCCAGATTGATGGGCACAGAGGTAATTTAGTCTTGGCAGCCCCACTGTGTCTAAAGGGAGGGTCTTTCACTCTGCTCACCTGCTGTTTCACTCATGGCAACACCGTGAATAGATGCTAGTGCTGGTGAGAAGCTCCTTAAGACTTCAATCTATGCTAATCACTAAATAATATGTCTTAAAAAATAGATATTCAGATATTATGTTCTCTGAACAAGTGAAATTGTCTTCCTCTTCCAGCACAGCATCAAGGTTGTTATCTGTAACTGCTCAGATTCAAAAGAGACAAGTTCAGTAATTATAAAACCAGTTTTCCTTCCTTTATTCAGGATTTGTTATGAAGCAGCTACCCAGGGTACCAGACCCACAGTGGATGAATCCAAGATACATCCTAGCTATCAAGTTTTGACTGATGGTTTCATTATAAATCTGAAATACATGAAGTGAAACCGTTGCCTGTTATGTACGCCATGTATTGAATAATAAATTGACATAGCATCATGGTCCTAAATCTATACTTGTTCTTTTAGGGAACTGCATGCAGTGGCATGGGAATAGGCATGAGGTTGCCAGTGTGCACACACTATTGAGCTTCCTGTAAAATCTTTCCAGTAACTTGTTGTCCTCTATCCACATTTTAACCAATGGCTAAAGTGTCTTTGCCTTTTGACGGGAGTATTTCTACTTTAATACTCTCTTGCTATGTACCATGTGGAATATTTTAATAAAATATGACTACAGATTTACAGTATGTACCATTACACACTTGGAAGATATTCTGCCACCAAGCAGATGTTTTCCTATTAGGTCCTCTTCCTCCTTGCTTCATCTTTGGACCTTTCTAATAAAATGGAGCACACTAATTTGAGCTTCACCAGACCATAAAATGTTGTTCTAAATCACTTTATGCACTCCCAGATGGTCTTAAGCAAGTCCTAACGTCATTATCGAAGTGCTTGCCTGTCATATATGCTGTCCAATGAGCTAATAATCACTGAAAATATTGCACCTTATTCTATTACTCACAGTTTTTATGCCAGTACAAAACAAACGTTTTTAAACTCCTGCATGACTATCAAAGTGGTATGCCTGTCTTTAATTCACCATTTCTGCTACTGCTTCATTGCTTCTCTTGTCTAATGTTGTGTCAGGAAGGCTATTTCTGTTTTGGATGTAGTACACACTGCATTTTACTGATATTTTCACTATACACCCAACTGGCATGTTTGACTGGGTGCTTTTCAGAGAGATCCCTTTTATTGGTGCTTACTTCATTCATTATTTTATTTCTGTATGAGATAGACCCATTCTCTGCTGGAGCCATAACAGGTAGCATAAAGGGGGGCATGAAATTGCTCTTTACCTGGCAGCAAATGCTGCTCTCAGTACTACCAGCCCCAGACATAGACCATTTGTCAAGATGGAGACAGATCATTGCTGCTGGTAGCATAGCACTATGAGGACTCCTACATTAGTAACAGCTCTGAGGGCTCCCTTGCATTATTCTGTCTGTGCTCTGTGTGTATGTATTTTCTGGTGAAGACAATAAGGCTACCACCCCCACCCCCCCCCCTTTTTTTTTTTTTTTTTTTTTTTTTAAAAGACGTCAAACGCTTCATTTTTTAGTCAAAACTGCAAATGAAAAAAAGGATAGAAGAG
>JANIJG010017283.1:0-76579 GCA_024611175.1 Megaceryle torquata
GGCCGTGCTTGGGGCGAGGTGATGGGTTGTAGTGGGCGGAGTTCCGATTGTGGGGGGGGGCGGGGGGGGTGGGGGATAGGGTGGTGTTGCTCTCTGTTATTATGTTCCAGCTGAGGAGGTTGCATACACTTGGGATAGCTGGTGTGATTAATACAGAGGCAAAGTTGGCATTAAGTATCTCAGCCTTTTCCTTATCTTTGGTTGTAATGTTCATCCCCCTACACCCAATAAAGGATGGAGATCTTCCCTGCCTCTTTTTTTTTTATTGTTGATGTACTTGTAAAAAGTTTTTTTGTTGTCTCTCATGACAGTGGCTAGATTCAGCTCCAGCTGGGCTTTTGCCTTTCTAATTTTTTCTCTGCATGACCTAACAAGATTCATGATAAGTAGCCTGCCCCTTCTTCCAAAGGAATTAAATTCTTCATTTTTTCTTGAGTCCCAGTAAAAGCTCCCTGTTCAGTCAGTCCAGTCATCTTCCCTGCCATTTCATCTTACAGAGCATGGGGACAGCCTGCTCTAAGACTTCCTTCTTGAATATCATCCAGCTTTCTCGGACCTTTTTGTCCTTCGGGATTGTCTCCCGAGGCACTCTCTCAAACAGTGTCCTGAACAGACCAAAGTCTGACCTCTGGAAGTCCACGGTGGAGGCTTTGCTTACATCACTTACATCATCCAACCACCACATCTCCCAACAGTCCTTCCCTGTTTGTGAAAAGCAGATCGAGTCTATCAGGGGAGGTGCCTCCCTAGATCTCCTGAGAGCAATGAACATGAGGGGTATGATACTGGAACCAGATTTCAGTGCTGTGCAGGTCTTCCCTTTTCAGTTCCCAGCTGTGGTTATGCAATAACCCCTGTATGAAGGACAGTGTCTACTAATGATACCCAAAGACATATGCACTGGCATTGAGCATCATCTTTGCCTGTTCACAGGGGTGCCTGGCTGCTGCAGCTGTGATGAAAGGACATGCCAGAGGGCTGCAGCCAAGGCTCTGATGTCCCTCTCTGCAGTGAGCAGCTGCTTCTGAAAGGACAACACACTCCCTCTCTGTGTACTGTTTGGATATTTTTCATGAGGGAGTTGGCATATAAGGTGATGCCCTTTGCATCATTAAAGGAATAAAGCAGGATCAATATTAAAACCTCCAGATCAAGTTGTGATGTTGTTACTATAACTCACCCTAAAACACTGCAACATAGTAAGAAAAACTCTGTTCAAAATTAAAGAAAACAGATTCTACACTGCATATAGGATTGTCCTTTCTACCTCTCACCCTGCACCAGGCAATAGAGGGGTATTTAGGATTGAAAGTTCAAATTCTACTTTTCTTCCTCCAGTTGTACACACAGAAATACATTTCTGACTTCTATCACACATAAAGGCACACAAACTCCGCTGACTTCCACTGGGCATTTAATTTCTGGCAGGCAGCTTATGGGTCATAATGAACCTGAGAATTTGACTGATTTTTATTTTAGCACTCTGCCCTCATAAACACTGACAGGATCTCAGAGCCTCTGCTACTTTTCACAGCCAGCTAAGTGATGCGTTGATGTCTCACCAGCTACATTTGAATTCGGTTTTGTGCAAGAAAGAAGCATCTTCTAGATGTGCTGGGTTTTAATTGACTAGGGAAAGAAATGCAGAAAGATGAGTAATCTAAGAAACAAATTGCCCTATCTTATTCAGCCTAACTTCAGTTAGTGTCAGCATAAATAAAACTACCCTTTTCACTCTCATTATCATTAACCTCCCTTCTTTTTTCTCAGAACAAGTCCTAGCTGGGATTAGAGTTAAAATATACATACTTTTATAGGGGTTTTTTTATTAAATTTATATGTTATGTTCCACGTATATCAGAAGACAGCCACCTCAGGGAAAGTCTTGGCATTTTACACTGTTCTGCTGTTCACTAGGTGAGAGAAAATTAAATCAACACCAAATGTCATGTATGCTTGAATAATGGCCATTCCTGTTACTTCCAACTCCCCAAACTTTGCCCTTAAACAGAAGCAGAGTAATTCTGTGCACATAGTAATCTGGGCCATCAGGGTGTGTCATACAGTATACACAGACAGAATCTCCCAGGGTAGAATCTGCCCAGGAAGCAGGCTCATAACAAATCTCTGCTAGAAGCAACATTGAAATCTGCAGTCAAGAAATCAAGTAACTTTGAAAAATTTGTGCAAGTGATAAAAAAACAAACCAACAATAATACTGGTATACCCCCTCCTTTCTGATCTGCCCTACCTTTTTTTTTTCTTTTTTTTTTGGGGGGGGCATGTGTGTAATATAGAAGGAGTGTTTTCAGGCTAATACAGTCATTGCATTAAATAAAAGAATCAGCACATATGAGGAGCAGAAATGAGGTCTCTGTAAGAGAGCGTAATTCAGGTAGGTGATTCCCCATATAACAGAAAGAAAAATGAAGAAGAAATTCTGAAGGCAAATATTTCTGATCCTCTGAAAGATATCTCTCTGTCTGTCCATCCTGATCACTGCATTTACCATTGAGACAGATGCTTCAGTGAGCAAATAGTAATTGTGAAGCCTGCAAAGAATAACTGTACAGCTTGTCCAGGAATGTGTAGAGGTCAAACTCTCCCACACATCCATAAAAACCTTCCCAAACCACACCCAAACTGGCTGGGGTCCAGTCAGGGTCACAGCACAGTGATCTTACTGCTGCCACCTGTAGAAGAAAAGACTTGGCTGGTGAGTCCTAGGGAATGTAAGGTATAGGAATCAATGTCATCATATCTGAGCAGCTGTATAAATTATATGAAAAACTGAGAAGAGAAATGACATAATCCATTTAAAGAAAGAAGGTGTAAGAAATACTAGATGGGAGGAGGTTGCTACCACTAAGACAATTCATCTGGTTTAGAACCTTCTCTCAAGTTTGTCCTTGAAATAAGTACAGCCCAGACAAATCATTCCAATGGCTTAGAAATTATTGAACTCTGGTACTCAGATGCAAAGTAGAAGACATGGGTGGCAATGCTCTGCTGTTTTCAATTAAAGGTTTAAATACAGTTCTCATGCCCTTCCAAGAAAATATCTTAATCACTGCCCTCTAGGAGAGCTCTACTTCCATCTCCAAGTCTGTTCTACATGGTATGAAATAGCCACCAGGGATTGAAATCAAATCTCCTTGTTTCAGTTTGCTAATTACCCAGTTGCTGAGCTATCCATACTTTCTAGGTTTTCTTCATATTCATTTTATACAATTTTATACAATATGGTTTCTCTATTGATACTTGAAGAAGTCATTATCTTTTTGTGTATTTGCATGCTCTAAATTCAGGTTCATATGCTCACATTTATCAGAAGAGAATGAGGGAAGTGGAGGATGATGCATTATTGCAAGGTATTCTCTAAAGTGTACAAATTAGAAAGAAGCTGTGCTCAGAGGTGTTAAAGGTTGATGGCTTCTGAGTGCATCTGGGATTTTTGCAACAGAGAGCTGCTGCTTGATCTCTTCTTGAAATGTCTTTTCCATCTTTAATAAAAACAAAACTACGTTAAGAATCCAGGTAGGTAATTTTTGAATTTTAAATACACTGCTGCCTCTGTTAAACCTCTAAAGGTTAAGCTTCCAGAACTGTAATTTTAGATTTTCTCCTCATATTAACATTCCTAGCTATATGGCATAGCCAACTATTCATGGTTTCCTTTAATAGTTTCACTCTATATCCGTATTAAAAAAGTTTCACCTAAAAAATGTGTATACACAAAGAACTATATAGAGATTTATTTATCTATCTCAGGAGGATGAAGAGCTGAGAAAATGATGACAGAATATGAGTCAGCACCTCTGGAGTGGCTGACTATTTCAAATCTGACTGTTGAAAGGCAGGTGCCAATCCCTTAATTCAGAAGAGAACCTGTGCATTGCATTTGGGCTGTACATTTTGGTTTTGTCATTGGCTGCATAGAAAATATAACTGAAGAGATGTGAAACAGAGTATTTCTAAACTAAGTTTTTATGAAAACTTCCATATAAAAATTTAAGAAATTTTTTTTCATGTAATGCAGTTGTCAGGAATGTACATGACCTGTATCTTCTCATCTCTTCCTCCAATTCTCCCACCCTGTGCAAGAGCACTGCAACACTGAAGCACCCTAAAGGGGCTGTATGAAACAACCCTGAGCACAACACTCTCCAGTTGGTAGAAAACTGCCTTTCAGTCCCAGACACCACAAGATTACTCTTGTCCTGTG
This sequence comes from Megaceryle torquata, assembly GCA_024611175.1. Lineage (NCBI taxonomy): Eukaryota > Metazoa > Chordata > Aves > Coraciiformes > Cerylidae > Megaceryle > Megaceryle torquata. Next base: position 4,226 of record JANIJG010017283.1, read on the forward strand.
CCTTTCCCCTGGCCTGGTAGAGGTGATATCTCAGGGTCAGCAGCTGTGGCAGAGAAGAGTTAAACATTTTTGTTGGCAGAGAGTCAAAGGATTTCAGCTGAGCAGTGGAATTAGAGTGACCCAGGTGAGCAACATTTGAATTTGGGCTGGCCCTGCTCATAAGGGAAATGTAAATGGGCTTATAAACACTGCAATAATATTACAGAGGGTGGGTGATGTGAGTTGTTTTGATGTGTCAAAGAAAATCCCTCAATTTCCATCTTTTGCCCAGAACTTGCATCAGTATTTATAAGCAATTCTGTTCTCCCTCCATGACTCCCTACATTTTCATGGAGCAAGATATCCTTAAGTGGGTACAGCAGCAGAGAACAGGCAGTGAATTAAAGCACAGTTGAAAAGAGGAAAGGGAAAGGTTTGCTGATACATTTTATCATTCTTACTCTGCAAACATATGCATAGTCAAGAATTACTAGAGATGAGGTGTAGATCCTGAGTGGAAAAAAAAAATTGTATATGTAGGGGTGTTTTTATATATATGTGTGTGTGTGTGTGTACATTTATACTGTAAGAAAGCTGCCATCATTTGCATTAATCACAGCCATTCTGGAAAGAGGTCCAACCTGTGACCAGTCCCACTCCAGGACAGGCTGCAGCTATTACCACCTTGAGAAATTACCATTGCCACAACCACTAACACATTTTTCCAATTAGTTTGAGGGAGGAAATGAGACATTTTTCTTCATTAATGCATCTCTCTCTTCCTCTCCTTGCCCATCCATTTTATGCTTCCTGATGGTGCTCAGGAGGCCGTCAGGTTCCCTCCAGCACACTTCCTGCTTCCATCCAGCAGGAATAAACTGTTACCGCTTTGTTTGAAATGATTCCTGAGAAGTCTGATTCCTCTCACCAAAATGTGAATAATTGCAGCATTTGACTCTCAGCTTCCTCCTCAGGGATCCTTCTGAGTTAAATAGTTATTGAATTTATCCTGACAGAGATTGCCAAAGAAAACTTTATTTGAAGGACAGAGGCAGGAACAAACTGTTTGCTGAACTAAAAAATGTTTAAAATACTATAAAGGGAGAGAACAAGTCCCATAATGGAAGGTGGAAATCTGGGACAGACAAATCAAGCCATAAAATGTAAGACCAACACAGCATTGGGAAGCAGGAAAGCATATCCTGGGCCAAACATACCAAGGAAGACTATTACACAGACTGACCTCAGATGTCATACACAACGTGCATCTGCAAACCACCTCATACTTCAAAGTCCCACATTGCACTAACCTCAGAAAGTCCATGCTGGAAAGGAAGAGGGCCTGAGTCAATACTGTTAAGTGTATGAATCTAAGCTACAGACATCTTCAACCCAATCTTTCATTTCTAAACTAAGGCCACTGTTTTTCCCATTTTAAATACCAAGAACATGGTTCTAATTCAGCAAAATGGGGTCATCTAACTCAAAACATCTGTTTAATGCATGCTTGTTAATCACACAACATCCAGTTTAGTGAAGAAGCAGAAGTAGCACAGCTCTGAGAGGGAGCTTAACTCTCTTTTGCCCTGTGCACCATCAAGTACTAACAAGGATCTTTGAATAACAGTAAAGTGAAAGTGCTAGTGAGCTCCATTGAGACAGGTGACTTTATATTTCACCCTTGCTTACAAGTGCAAAGCTCAGATGCGCTTTTCATCACTTCTGGTCTCCATCTGAACAAGACGAGCATAAGTACTTGAGAGAAAGTTGCCCTTGAGGTGCATTTGCAAGAACTGTCTGTCACATATTTTACAACAAAGCCTACTTTCCACTGGATTTTTAGCTTAACTGTGAAATTGGTAGGTGATAGCTTGCTACAAATGACTGGGAAGCACAAGACTTTCAACTTTATGTCAGAAGTCCATCTTCCCAGGTGTTTCCCTATAGTTACAAAATGTGCATATATGCAACAGTTAGCTTTTGCCAGAATACCTTGAGCTCTATACACAGTGCCATGGTAGCTGTGAATAGCACTTACCTTATTGACTGAAGTACTTCAGAACTGCATTGCCACAGAATCTGAATGGCTCACAAACTGACTGAAGTATTTATCATCACATTTCTTTTAGTGATATAAAGAAACACTGCCACCACCCTGAAACTAAACTTAATGAGAGGGAAACAATGCACCATATGATATGGGCCTGCCACTTGCCTCATTCTATCTAAAAGAACATCAGAGGTTCCTCCCATACACCATCTGCAAACACTTTCAAGAACCCTGACCAACAACTACTGCCTCCATTGTCAGTCAGGTATTTTGTGGGGTGAGAACCAAGACTGTGTCCTGATTACCAGGAGAGCAGTCAACATCACTACAGCCAAGCTCCACTACCATAGCTTTTCAGAGTTCCTGACCTAGGCCAGTAGCTTCAAGCAATGTCCTTTTCTCTACACTCACAAGTCATTTTCCTCTGTCACAGGGAACTAGTAATGCCACTCCAAAGAAACTTTGTAGACAAAGGCTTTCATATTTTTCCCCTGAATTTTCTGCACCAGCTGACACAGCTCATGAGAACTCACAGATTCTCTCATAAGCAACAATGAGAGCACCGTGGTAGGATACCCACCCCTACTGACAGATGTGCTATGCTGTCTAAACCCACCATAAGGCACAGGGAGGGCAATGTAGCACCTAGGACCAAGAGATGTGCGATAGAACTACAAGCCTGGAGGTACCTTGGGGCTTCACTGAAATTTAGCTAACTAGTAGGAATGCCAAAATGTCAGCAAAGTGAAAACAGTAGCAAACATAGTTAGCTCTGCTGACCTTTCTTTCCATACCTACCTGTAGTCTCCTGGTATTTTACTAACAGAATTGCACCCTACCTCATCTTTCATGCATTCCCTTCTTCTGTTAAGGAACACTCAGAACATTGTGTAGACCCTGAAAAACCTCCTCCATTTGGACTAATTAGAAATGTCAGCAGTGCTATCTGATCTTGGAGAAACACAGACCTCTGGGAAAAGGAAAAGCGTATGAGAACACTTATACAGAGACTGAAGATACAAAGATTTGACAGTCAAGCTTTCAGGACCTGAAATTTCTTCTTAATTCTTGCAGTTACTTCTTATCCTTATACTGAGATGTAACAAGGCTGCAAATAACTCTAAATAGCAAGACACTAGAAGTAACAGAGTTCAAAGTTCTGTTCTGTGCCATATTTTGACATTTTTTTCAAAGGTTTTCATGAGGATTTCAAGGGATCCTTACAAAGAATTATATTTGTGCATGAGGAACACTAGTGACAGTAGGCAGAAAATGAGGCCTTCAGGGAAGGAATGAAGGCAAGGAGATACTACACCAGATTTTGGCAGTCTGGTGGTAGGAGTCATGTATGAATACAAAACCAAGATCAGGATCAGACATGCTTTCAAAAAATCATTTCACTATATACGAAGGTTATACTCCACTGATAATCAGGTGCTTCCCACAGAACAGTATCCTATATTATCCCTTGGAGTTTCCATTCTATGTTCACCTGGGAGAATGAATGAGAGCGCCAAAATGGGCAGAGGCAAGGGGATGGTTCCAGTCTGTGTCTATGGTGAGTTTAGAGAATTTACATGTTAGGGATAACCCTCTTGCATCCAAAAATTCCATGAACCGTTAGTAGAAATATGAGGCAATCTCCTGAACTGGTGACCTGCTGAGCAATGGAGTGACAACAGAAGAAATGAGTGGCCATAGCTGCTGTCCTCCTATACCACAGCATTCTCGTGTTGATTATTACTTTGTTAAGTAAGAAGTGCTTTTTCAGCAAAAGGCATTTAAAACCAGTTCCTTTTCTATCACAGAGCAGTTGTAACTGTCCATAAAAATACAGGATCAGTTATGCTGGATCAGGTGAAAGGTCCCTCTCTGCTGATACCTAGAGAGTAGTGTAAGAATGCAGCAAATGTTAGCGATTTCCTCAGTGCCTCTTGCAAGCTTTAGTAATGTGAGATTCAGAGACCTCTGAAGCCAAGTATGGTTTCTATGAACACGATGACTCTCAACAGACTTCTCTTCCAAAAACTTATTCCATCTTATCTATGCAAACTTTCAGCCTGTTGCAGGGAACTTTGTGCTCCAAGGATTCAAGACCCAACCCTGATCTGACACAGTTGTATCGTCTTGGCTTGGAGTTCTCAAGAAATCACTTATCTCTGAAAACCAGCTGTGAGAAAGTCTGTAGAATAGTGACCTCCAAGATAAGAAAGCAAAAATTACAGGGGTGGGATTTTTGGGACAGTGATTGCAGGTAGCTCAGAGATTCAAGAAGAAAAACACCAAAATGGAAAGGTATAAAATCCTAAGGGGAAAAAAATGGTGAAATGGCACCTTGTCAACACAGAGGATTGGCTCAAGGGAGGAGCAGGGATCAACCCTTCTTCTCCTGACTGATGCCTGCTTGGCCAGGCAAGATTCTTTGGGTACTTTTTCAGGGTGGTGAGCCTGCCAGTGCTTAGCCTGATAGTTCTGTAAATCCTCTCTCATACATCATCCACTAAATATTTGATTTATGCTTTTAAATTCTGCTTGCAGAGTCCTTTGGCTGACAGTTAAGGTACCAAAATAAAGTGTCGCAAAGAGGGAGGGTTGCACTGTGCAGAGAAGAAGTAAGGCAGTCAGAGATACATGCAGCACATAAGCAGACATACAGGAGTGAGCCAGGCTTTAGCACTTGAGAATTCTAAGCAAATAAGGCCAGTAACATCTTCCTAATCCAGGATTTTTACACAGTATTTCGTTTTTATTTGTTTGTACAGTCACTGTGCACAAATAACAGCCATATTCTTAGTCCACTATCGAGACTGACAAGACAGATACACAGTACATGCAGATTTTAAGGTCAAAATCTGTTTGTGGGGAGCCAATACTGTTAAGAAAGCAAATACAGTATTTTTGAGAATGATCATTACTTTTCAAAGGAAGAAAATAAGAAGACACAGGGCAACTGTCATTCTAATGTACCCTCATTGATCAGATGGAATTATCTCAGTCTTTTGGGATAATATCATAACACAGGACTATCAGAGGATCAGTCTCTCCTGCTCTGACAAGAAATGCTTTGGCTGTTATGTAGCAGCAGGATATGATCATCTACCACGAATACATTAATGCCTTAGTCCACTCTCATTATCCCTCAACTTACAAAAAACATTAGAGCTCTCTTCATGGTAAAAGTCCTAGTGAAGTGTCTGTGGGAGACAGTGATGTCTATGGGCCATGGTGGTGCAGCGAGAGAAGGGCACTCTTTCCTATACCAGCAGGGAAATTATTTAGTCACATATGCCTCACACGTGGTAAATGTTGCTATAAAAGTCCTTTCCAGTTAATAATTAATTTTCTAAATACAAACATGTTCTCTTCTCACAAAAGGCACTATGTTCACTGGAAAACTCACGCCTACTCAAAGATTCCCCTTTACCCTTCTTGTCCATCAGAATTCTCTCATAGCAGCAGCCTTCAAACAAATATCCCACTACTGCAGTTATCATGTACAGGAGGATCTCAACCAGCTGTTAGCCATGGAGGGCATGTGTCATGTAGGGTAGGCATAAAAACACTTGCCAATTAATTATTGTATCTGCCAGCTTGCTTTCATGTAATTCTCCAAAAACGATTCTTCAAGATGCCCCAGGATAATCAACTGTGTATAGTCAAGAGAGAAAACCCACAGAAACATTAGCCTCTGTACAGGCTTGAAAATGTTATTACTGTCAGTAAATGCTGTTTGTAATTCCAGCAATAAAAGAAAGAAAATCAACATGGTATTTAATGAACTTTTGCCTTGTACAAAATTATAGGAATGCAGATACCGGGCATGGAGATATATGCGAGACAAGGCACCAGCCTGCAAGCCCATGGCATCCCACCTGGGGTTTCTGACTTTGATGGAAAGTAATGACTGTTTGGCAGCTTTGACCAAGTATTCAAGTGCTCTTGTAATTGCTTCACAACCCCCCAGTCAATCTGCCACAAATGTGTGTCTGGAATAGCAGAGTTCCAGAGCAAAAGCAGCAGGGTTGATGTTAAGTCAAAATTGACTTTCACAGCTTCTGGCTACGGTGACCCTCATTCTTGCAGCCAAGACTCAATGCCCTACCAATAAAAAGTACTAAAATGCATCTTCAAAGTGTTAATACAAACTGAGAGAAAAATGCCATCACAGTAGACCCTCAGTACCTTTACAGTGCACAAGAACTTTCCTGAAAGACTCCATGTACTTCAGCTAGTGATCTTTTGATAGTCATTCTCCTGTTCTTATGCTATGGAAACCACAGTTTAGTTATAAGGGGTCAAAGTTCATGATAGTTGTCTCTTTAAATTTAAACAGTTTAAATTACAGTTGAGTTAATTTACATGAAATATCTGGGTGTCCTCCTCTGAGCTACTCAGTCTGAAGCAATGCAGAGTCAAGACATCTCAGCAGTGGTCAATGACTCCTCCCAGAATGATGAACTGGAGCATAGCCAAGTCACTTCCTTCACAAAGAGTGATGGAGATGAGATGATAAGATGATGAGATGAGATGATGAGGGAGAACTAGGATGGGAAGTGGGGGCTAGAAGGCCAAGACTTGCTGTTCGTCTGGTCCCATCAGGCCTCAGCCTGCCTAACAGAGTGCATAACCTCCAGAGAAATTACAAAAATTATGTACTCTTGATTAATGATTGACAAAATTGTGCAAATACAGACCTTTGAACATTTGCAGTTATTTCCATTTCAGGGTTTTATTAAGAGAGATTTTTTTTTTTATATATGAATAGAGAAAGCAATGTTATATTTGGTGGATAGATGAAGGTATCTGAGCCTGTGACAGGTGTTCAGTCTGTGTGCTCTGCTCTTGGTGCATATTGTGCCCAAATAACTGAAAATAACAAAAAAAACCCAAACCCAAAACAGACAAACAAAAAACCAACCAAAAAAAAAAAAAAAAGATTATGTTTTTCATGGCAGGAAAATTTTAAGATAAATTAACTCAAGACTTCCTAATAGGAAGAATTATTGAGAAAAAGAAAGAAGACTGAAGCATAGGGAGGAAGCTGCTTTTCATCAATAGCAAACCAATATATATGATTTGTAAAGCTTTTGAATACTTTGTAGGGAACTTTTGAATACTCTGTAGGGATCATCATGCTCTTTTTCTTTTTGCTTATAGGGGTTTTTTTGACATTTTTTTCCATTTCCAATGTTTATTAAAAGGAATGAAAGTAAAAGGTTCATCAGTTTTTTATTCTTCCAACCCAAGTAATCACTTGAACGCATTAACTGGCCACAGCAGGATCTACTTTTTAAACTGATCTTGATTTCCCCAGATAAATCTGCATCTTATGAGTTGTACATAGGTATCCCTTGATGCTTGTCATTTACAGGATGTTGTGGATGACTTGCATCTCATGGCATCCTTTCTGATCCTTGGATGAATGAAACTGTTTAAATATGTGAATAAGGAATACAGAAAAATTTCTATACAACACACACTCTTGCTCACAAACCAATACCAAAGATCATCTTAGGAGCAGCCTTTCTTCAGGCATCCAGGTGCCTGAATATTCATGGAGAGCAAGAAATGGTGTAGGGAAACCAACCACCATGAGTTTGTGACCTAGCTTCTTTGACTGGGGCTGCATTTAACAGCCTGTCTCGGCATTTTCTAATATGCTCATCACTGTGACATGGGGCACATTTTTTTGCTTGCTGCATAGTTGTGGAGGGAGCACGTTCCTTGTTATGAAAGCCTTACTGACATTTATGGTTTTGCACTGAGTGGAATAAGCAGGCACATTATTAGCCAGATCCAAGTCAGGACATAAAAAGAGAGGAAATCTAAATCTCTCCTCTCACAGTGTTCAGCTCTCTGGGGATTCATATATTTCCTCCAAACCTAAGCTGAAGTACAAGCAGCTACTTGAGGCTTGTAACACAAATGGTTTGCAAGTAATGACCCAGCCTCTCCATTTTCAACTTTTCGAACAAGTGTGAGTGAATGTTGTTTCCCACCTCTTTTGGCATAGCATGCCACCACAAATCATAACTTTCCCACTCAGTCTAAGCTGTCTTGTAGGCTGCTGGCAACAGAAGTAAGAATCCTAGGGCTCTTTACATAATATCTTACAATGTCAAAGGAGCATTAACAGAGATAGAAATCATAATGGGCTATTCTTTTCCAGCTGTGCTGGAAGCTGATATATTCTCTTGATGCATTAGCAGTGAAGCATGAGGATAATAAAGAAATCCATGAATTACAACTGTCAAAATGAAGCTGCTTTTAAGAAATGAAATGAAGATCACTAAAAGTGGCCAGACTAGTTATGCCAAAATAAAAAATTATTCAAACTTTCTTCCCAAACCAACTGGGCTATACAAAGCAATTTTCAGGTTGGCAGACATTAGAAATATGGAAGGTGCATCAGGGCGCAAGTGTATTGTGGCTTCCCTGGATCCCATAGGAGTGCTCCCTACATGAGACTCCCTAGTATATCTCTAGTATATCTGGAGACCTGGTTTTAAATGGGCCAAGTGATGGTTCTGCTACAGCAGCTTCCTTTTGGGAAATGATTTCAGAATCCCAGTAAACTTTACCGTTAAGAATGGATCCTGACCTTTACAGTGAATTTTCACAAACCCTGATCTTCGTACACACCAACAAGTTCACTTAGCCTTTTTTCTTTCCTTTCTTCTGCAAATCACAGTCAAAGCAAGTAGAGGTTGTAAAATTCTTATAGGAAGGGTTTCAAAGTTGGGGTGTTTTGTATCTCTAATCCCATAAAAATGGAGGAATTGTGTCTCTTTGACCACCTCTGCTCCATCATCTCTGCTTTGAAAGTTCAGCAAATCTATCACACATTTTATCCTAATTTTCTGAGTGATGTTGCTGTCATCAGCCTGTTACTATTTTTACCCACTATTACCTACACAGCTTGGCTTTATTACCTAAATAAGTTTGCAATCCCAATGTTCTGGGCCTTCATCAAATAACATTCATATCTTTCTTAAAGACTTATATATCCTTGTAAGATCATAAACCTTAATCTTCATCAGTGTATGGCATGTACACAATTTGATGTGACACACAGATAGATAGCATCCTAAGTTAACACCTCCCCAGAGACCTCCCCATGTAGTTTTCCTCCCTGGATGTATTGATTTTAAATTTCCACCTAAAGGATAAAGCCTCTAATTATTTGCTCCTTTCAGGAGGGCAACCCTGTTTATCAGAAAATAAATATCATTAATGCAGACAATAAAGACTGTCTTTTTAAAAAAATTAATACAAACAAATTTCTGTGGCTGCAATCTGTATTTGTCATGGGTGTCACATGTCTGTCTCATTCCTTCTTTGTTCCAGGAGGGCAAAAAGCCAACAGCAACACAAAACGAGACATTTTAGTTGTTTGGTACTAAGGTCTTTGTATTTTACGATCCATGCCTTTCTTCCCTTGGGTTATTAAAAATATTAAAGGCAGTATCACTTTTGTTGGGGAATATTGAACTGATGTCACCCAAAAGAATCTGGTCTTATTTTTGTGCAATTATTTCCAATATTTATGCCTTCTCTCTCTGCACCTGAGGAATGCGCTTTGTGACTCTAGTCAATTGAAACCCAGAGTGTCAGCTGGATGGGGTATAGGATCAACACCACCACCTACTCAGAAAGGCATAGAAAAGCTTTAATTTAAACTTGTCAACAAACATAAAAGCTTTGCTTCTCCGTCATTTTGCAACTGTTTCTCCTGTAAATTTCTTAATGATTTTATTGTTCTTTTTTGTGCACACCTCTTCTTCCGGTGAAATTGGCAATGCTTAAAAGAGGTCTATTTGGTATTTTGGGCTGCTGAAACAGAAGAACAGATGGTAGCAGAAACTAACAAGACACCTCTGCAGGCAGTCCTGAAAAAAGGGCAAATATGTTGTTTAAACCATTACTACAGAAAGGAAAGAAAGGAATGAAGAAATGAAGGAAAGGGAAGAAGAAGAAAGGGAAGAAGAAGAAGAAAGGGAAGAAGAAAGAAGCTCCTACAATCTACCTCTAAAATAAGCTGTTTACTGTAGAAGCATATGTTTCTATTGTATTACCAGTAATTTCATGGTGGGCAAAGTTAAATGATATCAGATTTGACATAGGCTAAAAGCATGAGTTACCATGGCTCTGCTGACTTTTAGGAGTTTGTTTAGTGGCACTGAAGCATAAATTTAAATTCCAACACAGATTAGTTAATCCAATGTGATGTTTCAAAGCACTAAATTGTGCTTGGTAGAACACAGAAGGAAAGGAGTTCTGTTGATCTCCATGACTGATCATTCACTGACATCTTTAAAATTGTCTGCTCAATTTCTTACATTATGAAAATTTTTGATTTCAAAACAGATTCCCATTACCTGAGTCAAGCAAGAAAACATTATTAATAGGGGAAAAAAATAGCTACTGTCAAAAAAAAAAAAGTTTACATTTGCACTATATATAGTCTGATCATTCTTCCTGTATACCCAGGCTTATCTCTGCCACATTATTCTGATGTGACAACTTCTTATCCTTATTTCTAGTTAAAAAACTAATTTTAGACCTGAAAAATTAATTATAATTTTCATTGAATCAGATAACATCTTATAAGAATATTTATCTCAAAGAATAAGCATTTTCTGACCAACAGAAGAGTTTTATTCGATCATCTCTGTATTACTGTCATAATTTTCCAGCCTCCAGTGTGATGAGACAACATATCAGACCTTACACTATGGAAAAACATACTGCTGTCGTGCATATCAGGTGAGTGACTTTCACTCCATTTCTGTTATGAGGCCATGAGGTATATGAAGTACCATAGCATGTAGATATTTTCATCTTTGGAGTGACCCACAAGAACATGCTTCTGATACATAATACAATGGTATCTTTATTTCTTTACCTTCTGCAGAAGTTATTTTGCTGAAGAAATTAAATCAGACACAATGACCCAGGCTGCTTTCTCCAATTTCACTCCCTGTCAACTTCTAATCTGCACTCCTATTACAAATAAAAGCAACTGATTACACATGGCCAGAAGAGAAGTATTATGCTTCAGATTCTCAGAGATCATTTTGAAATTTACCAGTAGACACCCAGGAAAAAAACCACACAACAGATAACCTACAAATTCCAGGGGAGGACTCATGAATATGTAACTTCCAGGAACCTAATTATTTCCAGGTGCACATCACCAATTAGCTCATCCTTAATTAATTAGACAACTGGCCTGGTTTGTCAGCAGTAGAGCAGTACAGGCACAGCTTCAAGGTGGGTTGTGTGGTTGGACCTACAGCTCTATCTAAATCAGAGAAATAGTGTTTCCTACAAGCAGAGGTATGCCAAAAATCCAGATATGTATTAAATTTAGTGTTATCCTTGAAAAGTACAGCTATAGTCTTGGTCAAAGACAAATGCACCACTTTCATCTTCTTGTCTCAGTAATCACACCAAGGAACATAGAAATTGCAATAGGAATAGCTAAATATTCTTCAGGGTAAAATAAAAACTCCCCTGCAAACAACTCACCTTTCTTTAGAATGTGATTAACAAGAGCATTTGTTAAGTATCTTCCTTACTCAGTTTGATTATTTTCTTTAGATTTAAATATCCATGTCTGTATTTGTACATCATGACACAAGCTAAAGCTAGAAGGAAATTACTATCACTTATATTACTATTAGAGGTTAACCACTAAAAAACCAAACAATATTACAAATATCTCAAGAAAGTGTTTTTCACAATCCACTGGAGCATGCTCATCTGAAATGAACATAAACAAGGTGAAGCTTAATGGAAGTTTTTTGAGCAACCAGGTGTATGCTCATTACCCAGAAGAGGGCATGGTGTTTATAATTATCTGGCACTGGATACCAGTGATTTATCCCAGACACAAATCAGAAACAATGCTGGACCAGTCAGCAAAATGAGTTTGCTTAACTGTAGAGGATGCAGCTGGCTAGCATTAGAAAACACCAAATTCAATCCAGTCATGTTGCATCTTCTTTGGTACAACCAGAAAGCTTTAAATATGGGAGTTGGAAACTTATGTAGATTATTTAACCCTTTAGGGGTTCATTATTTTAGTTACTAATTAAGAAAAAAACAACATGGATTTCAAGAGAATGTTAATGTTTTTTACCATAAAAGAACCTCTAATGAGAGCTGGTTGTTCTGGTACCCCCAGGGTGTTTATTTTCCAGCAATACAAATATCCCTTGCTGCTTCTGGTTTTAGTTTGATCTAGGCTGGAATGGATCCCTATAGCTTCTCTTTAACAAAAGCATGTTTTTCCTAAAGAACCATTCAAAGAAGGAATACAGTCTTCCTTTTGAGACATCAAGGAACAGAGAATCCACCACTGTCCTTTGTTATATTTACCTTCTGCTCAATCTTTTGCTTTATATCTAATTTGATTAGATTTTTTTTTTTCCTGGCTTCCATTTATACTTTCTGACTCTCATTATGTCTTCCTCCATGAGATTTAAGAGCCCTTTACCACCAGGCATTTTTCTTGTCAGGAAGGTACTTAGACACTGCAATCAAGTCACTCCTTTTAGGAAAAACTAAAGAGATTGCACTCTTAAAGTCTCTTGATATAACATTTTTCACTTCAATTATTTTCTCAGTGTTCTCTTTAAAATGTAGACACTTAGGCAGGACTTGGTATTCTGGTACTGGCTCTCACTACATTGCATACAGAGTAAATCCCTCCCTAATCCTACTTGTTACTCCTTCAGTTTCCAAGGACTTGAGCATTTTTGTTGTTTGGGGGGGGGGTTGTGTTGTTAGGTTTTGTTGTTGTTGTTTGGTGGGGTTTTTTGTTGTTGTTTGGCAGGGTTTTTTGTTGTTGTTTGGGTTTTTTTTCTGTTGTTTGGCATTTTGTTGTTGTTTGGGTTTTTTTGGTTGGTTAGTTTTGTGTTGGATTTTTTTTTCCCCCACAGGAGTTTTTCTGCAAGTCTCATGTCACATTGCTTTTCAACTCTAAGCTCTATGTCTTTTCCTGTGCCACTACTTTCCTTGGAACAAAGCCTGATTCTATAACCCCTGCATGTATTCAGTTTTCCAGACATACAGCTCTGACTTAGTTTATTCGAATTTTTATCTCTCTCATGAATGGGCCTCATTTTCCAGGTAATTCAAACCATTTCCCATGACTGGCCTCTTTGCACTGGTATTTACCATCTGTTAATTCTTTGTGTCATCTTTAAATTTGAAATTATCGAGGATTTAACATTTCCTGCCAGAAGATTGCAAAAAAAGCAAGGGGCTTTCATCTAGTACTGATCATCACACAACCCCAACAGAGATGATCTAGATATAGATGTAGGCTACAGGTGGGATAGTGAAAAATAGTGTCCTGTTGCCCCCTTAACCTTGGATTGAAGGCAAAGCAGAAGCATAATTTGCTTTAATCCATAAGAATTGAGTCCTAACTATATTTTGATTTCACAGCCCAAGTAATCAAAAAGAAATATGCAAAGAATGCAAGCAACTGTTTCTCTTCCCGTGTATCTCATTACTTCAAAAAAATCATTTTCTCGTGAAGATTCTTGTCCATCACATGTCTGAACTAGTGGAGGGTTGAAAATTTATTTCAGTCAGTATCTTGCACCTGGCATGTCTTCTACAAAGAGCTGAATCTGAATCCCATTTGTCCTCTTCCTTTGAGGCAGCAGAAATCTGAATTTGTATTTTGTACCCTGTTGCAAGGAGAGCCTTTATATCAAATAATAAAGGGCAATCTGAATTAAAGAGACAGTAATTGGAGGACATAAAAGTTACCATCAGCTCTTTAGAAAGTGTGTATCTTCCATCAATCATAAAACTCTGCAACTCAAAGGTGATTCTTAATGGAACTGGCTTGAAATTGAAGATAATTCTGTATGAAAATTGTCATGTCTTTGGAAAAAGAAAAGTCTCAATTCATAGTGAGGATTCTGTAACTCCTCCTCTTGTCATAATTATAAAAAAATAGAATTTAATGTAGAAGCAACAACAAAAAAAGAATGTTCTGGCTTGCCAGCTGCTTTTCTAGGAGGAATTCTCAGTATGATTTTCCTTCCAAAAAAGAGAGAATAAAACTGGCTCTTGCCTGGTGACTCCACTGTGGAAAACGCTGGGTCCTACACTTACTCTTCATCCTTCATCTTCAAGTCTCAATGTTAAGCCAGAAATAGAGAGCTAAGACCCCTTCAGTTTGGCAGCCTACATGGAGCTCTTGAAACTGGTGCTGGTATACACTCCCAAGAGCAGTTCTTGTTCTTTCCTGAAGGGTACCTTGCACAGTAAACTCATCTGGTTTTATTCTAAATTATCTGCCACTCTGGAATAACATTACAGGAAATATTTTCATTGGCTCTGTGAAGATTAAAATCTCTAATTTCAATGAAGACCTAAACTTAAGTTGGTACTTTGGCAGCTTAACGTAAAATTATTGGAAGATTGAATGTGGCAAATCTGGATGCAGATTCAATCTCATAGGGAGCCTTGAAAGGGCTTTCTGGTTTGGGGAGTAAGTGAAAGATACTTCAATGAAATCACAAGGCATGGAAATACAGATTACCTTAGTCCAGTTTACTGTGAAATTACTTGTTCTGTTTATATATTTATGTTTAATAATGCTAGAGAAAAACAGTCTGTCACTAAGTAAGAGATTTTTTTCAGATACTTTGATTACACTCAGTCCTGTCAATCTCTCTTTAAGATAAAAACCTGCAAGGCTGATTTTTTAAAAGTGGGTTCCAATTTCAGATGCACCAATTTAAATGATAAAATGGCCACTAGATTTCTGAAAAGAATAACCTTAACTTCTGCTGTAGCTGGGCATGATCAGTAGTCCTGAAAATCTGGCACTGAATTCTCTGAAGATGAGCACCCAAAAGTGAATCATTCAAGTTTAGCATCCTCCTTTGAAAGTCTTGGCCTAAATTTTCCCATGTCTTTCATTCTTCACCTTCAAAGCAATGTATAAGGATTGTCCATGACCTACCTTACACTCACCTCCCCCAGCTCAGCTTAACCTGTTATTGATGCAAAAATTGTTTTTATCTTGAGATCCCAGGGAAATGTACTGATGCTAAAATATTATTACTTTGTCTCCTTTGGCAAAGTAAATGGTTGCCAGATGAAACTATACACATTGTTTGCTAATGCCAACAATGTTTTTTTGTGTGTCATCATGAAATGTCTGGAAAAGGGTTAAAATAACCACCGAATCATTATCCTAGCCATGTCCTACTAATAAGGTATTACACTGCTACCTATAGGAGCAGTCATGTGAAATCAATTGCTACAGTTCAAATTATTTTCAACTCTTAGCATCTCTGAAGAGTAAGGATGGTTTTAGTTTAAATGTTTTGCTTTCAAAGCTTCTGAGAAGAATGAGAAATTATTTCCCTGCTTAGATTTGTTAAGAGTGGTGTGCTATTTGAAAGCAGAAAGAAGAATAAAATAGGCCAGAAGAATAAAAATGTCTCCAAAATTCCATGGGGTTGACAGTGGAGCTGTAAACTGAGGAATGGACCTCTATCACTTATAACTATTATTTCCTGTGATTCTAGCAGATTTTGAGAAGACACAAATGAAAAAAAGATCCACATTGCTATTCACCTTTCCTGTGGTTTGGTTTTGTTTTGCTTTGCTCAAGTTCCTGCACTTTGATGTGGTGAAGAATTAATGTAACACACTTAGTTCACCTTCTGTTTTTCATGAAACATTGCTATCACCATCAACAACACAGGTGGCAAGTAGACCAAAGCCATATTGTAATTATTCTTGTATGTGAAATATCCTAGTGCTTCCACTGCTGTTCATTCATGTTTTTCTTCCCGAATATGGAAATGAGAGCATGCCAATGCTCACAAATATCCCCTCTTCCCAGATTTTCCTTGCTGTCAAAGTCATTTGGAAATCTGCATTCAATGATGGCACAGAAATTCTCCACATGCTCTGCCAAAGTCTGCAAATACTTGTGGAGGAGAATGAGATTTCTAACATCTTCCAGACTGAACTGCATGACATTACAGGTAAATACCACAATGGAAGGAAGCCCACTTAACCATCAAGTTTATTTTCAGCACTTGAGTTAGTGGCTGTTCCAGTTTCTAATCCACATCAGCTCCACAAGATCCAACCCTGGGCTTTCTGTCCTCTTCAGCATGTGGTCTATGCAGTCCACTGCCTATGTGAAAAGTTAAGTCTCCTAATTTAATCTTGAAAGTTATATGTATGAGTAAATTACTCAGAGCAAACTTCAGTCTCTCTTCCTCCCCCTGATCACCCAAGATCATCAAATTCTGCAGTGGGATTTTTAGCCAATTCCTCAGCTTTGGGACTCAGCCTGCAGTCAATCAGAAATAGTTTTTCATGTCTTTTTCCAAGATGCCATTTTGTCATCAGAGCTTGGCAAGTTCTAAAGAGACAGATCCCTGGCTTAGCCATTAGGTGAAATCCCCCTCACGATACCCTCAGAGCATATTCTTAAAACCCTTCCTGAATCTTGAGATTTGGATAAAGCTATTTTCAACCCTGCCAGCAAGGGACACTGCAAAACAAGAAGAATTTTCCTTAAAACACTTCATGGGGATATGTGTACAAGTTCCTGTTTGTAAAGCTCTCTCAGCCCTGGGGAAGGGGAAGAGAACAGGAACCTATACAGGGATATCAGCCAAGGTAAAAATATATGTTGGATTTCAGGCAGCTTGTAGTTTCCTGTCTTGTTTAATCTCTGTTGGGGAAAAGAATGAAGATTTGTGCCTGAATTGTTTGCTTTCTTCTTTGTCATTACCCACATACCATCTTAAACTCTCCCTTTCTTAAACTGAGGTGACTTACAGAGGTTCCCTATCAAACAGACACTATACAACACTGTATTAGATTACACATTTTGTCAGAAAATTGGCACTTTAGATACTAAACGATAGCCTGTGCTCTGCAACTATGCTATCATTCTTGCTCTAAGATCTTGTCAGAGCCTATAAATTAAGCAGGACTTGGCCCTGGAGTTACATGAAAGGAAGTGCTGTAAGAAACAGAGGGATGTTGCCTCAACTCACAGGACTCACTTAAAGGAAAATTCTATTCCAATTGACTCAGGACATGACTACCACCCCAGCACAGGCTCTTTATTATAACTTCTGCATTACTGAATGAGCAGCAGCACTTCCATGCCACCTAACGCTATTCTCTGAAGCCTCTGTATCATGGGTGTCTCCACCCATAGGAGCTGCACCTCCTGCTGTGGTGCTATGGCATCCAAGCTATAAGAGATGCTACCTAATTATACATCAACTCTGAAATGATAGCTCTGACAACAGCTTGTCTCCACATCTCATCACCACTCTGGGAAGCTGAGCCAGCATTGCCCAGGAACAGCACTTGAGTTACTGCAGAAAAAGGAGGATACAGCCAGCCAGCTCACCCCTCTGCCACGTTCCCACACACATTTTAACCCAAGAGATAAGAACTGAGGAATTCTTATGCTTCAGCTCCATGCTGGTTTGCTCCTGAGGAAGCCTTTTGACACTGCTTGTAACTATGAGAAAAAGTCAGAAAATGGACAAAAGAATGATACTCTGGTGCAGTGTTCTTGGGATCTTCAACACAACTCTCATCCAGTGGTGAACATCCCACAGCAATTAGACATAAAACTAAGGATGGATATAATTTGATCAGATAGCCTTTCCAGAAGGAGTACCTAAATGCTGTCTTCACATCTGCAGGTATGTTTACTTCATGGACAGGCAGCCATATCATCTACAAAGTTCTTTGCTATCCCTAGAAAAGGAGACATCCAATTTAAAAGTAATTATTAGGCCTGCATGGTGCAGTGATTTCAGTCAAAGAAAGTGCAAACCTCATGAATGAACACAGAATGTCCCAGCAGTGCAACGTTATGCTCCTTAGCTGTGCAAGGACTTGCAGAGCTGATAGCTTTGCTACGGCCATGTTGCTGCAGGACAGGAGGCTATGTTTGTGTGCAAAATAAAGGCAGAAAAAAACCAAAAGGCAGTTTCCAGGAACACTTAAGTCCTTCTTCAGGTTTGAACAGAAGTAATAAGATTTTTAGTTAATGACAAATAAGGAACGTTTGCTTCAAGTGTAAATGAAGGGTTTTTGAGTAATACCTGAACACCTTTATAGAGGAGAGGGAGCCAGGTATCAAAGCTCCCTAGTTTGGGGCAGCTGCTGCATTGCCCTTTCTTCTTGTGTTTGAGCAAGTGAGGGCTAGCAGTGGGATGACAGAATGACAGCAATGCCCTTTCCCTCAGCCCACAGCCAGATGCATTCAGGCTCTAAACCCAGTTTCAAGCTTAAAACAAAGGATAAAAAAAAAAAGGATGGAAGTAAAATAGGCACAGAGTCTCCTTTAAGAACCTTTCTACCGCTGACAACTCCAAAGAAAAGCTGGTGAAAGGAAGAGGAAGCATCAGGCATCACCTGCCCTGCAAACCAGCCTGGCCGGCTCGAGCGTATAGTTACAGTGCTCTCTGGTGGTGGATGAAATCCTCACCCAGCTTCCCAGCCTGCAAAAAAGGGGTGGATGTGCTGAATTTCAAACCTCTCTTTTACGTTTCAGTACGAGGTGAGGAAGTCTAGGCACATAAGCAAATATACAGACAAGCACTCATACACATTTTAAAATCCGTGTAAGAGTTTGGCAGGTAAAACTCTAATTAAAACTCTCAGCACAGCAATAGTGTTTATTTTTAATAGCTTTGTGAAAAGCAAAGGCTTTCCTCCTCTGTCACAGGGGCACATTTTTTTGTATGGAAATGGCTGCCACAAGCAAAAAAGAAATACTTTCTTCCCTCTGAGTCAATGCCCACATGCCAGTTTCACCAGCATGAAAACTTTCAGCACCGCAGAACACAGCACAGTCACTCCCTGTGTGCCTGTAATCCGCAGATCTCCAAACACTTTACACAGCACTCTGATGAAATTTAGACCATCACAGGAAAGGAAATATTCATGTACCTGGGGCACAGTTGTTGAGAGCCTAAGAAACTTGTAAACTGAAATGCAGCAGGGAATATTGGGTTTTGGTATCTGCCTCCTATTAGTGATGCCAGACTTGCAAACACCAGAAGCCACAAGCCAAACTCTTAGATTTTCTTCTAATTGAGTCACCAACTACAGGCCATGAAGGGTTTATCAACACAGAATGGGTGTGGTTGAAAGGGACCCCTGGACATCATCTGTTTCAACCTCCCTGCTCAAGCAAGGCCACCCTAGGGGTGGTTGCCCAGGACTGTGTAGCTGGCTTTTGCATATCTCCAGGGATGGAAACTCCACAACCTCTGTGCATCCTCTGATAATACTTGGTCACCCTCACAGAAAAAAAAGTATTTCCTGATGTTCAGATGGCACATCCTGTGTTTCAGTTTGTGCCCATTGCTTCTTGTCCTGTCATGCATGTCCTTCCACACTGCACATGTACACCAATATTCCATATTTCATAGCACACAAGCTTTTTCTACATCCAAACCCATCTGTACTGGCCACTGTGCTGCTTTAAAGGAGCTTCTATAGCTGGTTACAAAAGCAGTGGTCCAACAGCCTGTCCGAGGGAGCACCTATGCATCATGTAGTAGTAATTTTTGCTTCATTGATACAGGAGACAAACAAACAAGAAGACTTTTCAACAAATGAATGCAAGTTTTCCTTGCTACAGGCAGGGACAATTTCTAATATATTAATAATTACAAGTAAGTATTTCCATTTCTCAGTGTCCATTCTGGCATCTACGTCAGAGCTTTCCTGGCAGACCTGAGCTTGCACTGACTATGTACTGAATCAAGTAAAGGCAAGTTGGATCATAAGCAGAGGCTGTATATATATATATGCACAACACTATGTCAGCAAGTAGGATACTGACACAGGAATGTGACAACATATGATACTGCTTGTTTGGAGGGCAGGCAGTACCTGTCACAAGACTTCAGTCTACACAGAACATAGAAATAGACATTTTTAAATTAATACATTTATATTATGACACAACCCAGTAACAATTCTTGAATTGTACAATCATGTACATTTTACACTACAGAAACTCAGCTGAAGCCATGAGACAAGCAATAGACATCATCTAGATTCACAAATCTGTAAGTCACTGCAGAAGTTGCTCTCACCTGTGAGGGTGAGACTGAAACAACCTGTCTGGAGAGCTATAATAATAATAATAATAGTTGAAGGTACTTTCCAACTCCAGTACACAGTCCAACCCCCATTTTAAAAGCCCTAAAAGTTGAATCTAAAGACTTGAACACAGAGTTAGTTAAGATGTAAGCTGCCCCACAGCACCAGAGTCCCACTGACTGTTCAGATACAGGCTCTCAGCTCGAAGTAAATGCAAGAGAGGTCAAGTTACCTCACAGTCAGTAAGATTTAAGCTACTCCAGAACATTTTTGGGCTTGCTGTAGTCCCTAGCCCAACTGATTTTGGCAACATTAGCATACACGTGATTTTCTTCCTCATTAGGTCTGTCATCCCCACTAAATTCTCTGAAGGGGATCTAATGAAGCCATGCAAATTGTTTTGTATGAGCTGGATGTCCTTTTTCAGTCTCCACAAAATACACACACTTCTTCAAGCATTTTTGTGGTTTGCTTTGAATACCCAATATTAAAAATTAAACATTTCCCATTGATTTCTTTTAAATAAGTCATAGAAAAAAATCCACAACCAATCCATGACCAATCACAGTAAACAAGAACAGAAGAAAATTTCAGTATAAGCTATTAGAAACTTCTTTTTATGTTGATTTCTCCAGTAATAACCTGGGAGAGATGGGGTAGGGGGGAACAACAACACACAGAAGAGATACCCTTGACTAACTCCTTAATCCCCAGAAGTAAATATCTGCAACACTTTGTGCTGTAAGATTCACAGCAGGTTTTTCTGTTGCTATGGTTATTCAAACTCTTCAACAGGAGAGAAAGAAATTCTCCAGGTCTCTGCAATACATTGTAACACAGAGGTCTCACTGACAGGCTCTCCACATGGGGACAGACTTCAACAGCAGCACCCCTAAATCTAAACATCAAATTAAGGTCACTTAAATATTTAAGAAGAAGATGTGACAATCCCTTAATGTAGAAGATGGAGATGGTGTGAAAAAAACTAAAAAAAAAAACCACAAAGGGAGGGAGGGAGGGATTTTGCAAGTATAGCCCCAAAGCACTGAGTAGGATACAGATCTCAGGAGGTACAGAAATACCTTAGGGTTCTGTCACTAACTGTAGTGTTTTCTTCAGCATCTGTAGTGTAAATTCAATAGAAGTGTTAGCATCTGAAAGTATTAACCAGTGAAGTCCGTGCTGAGCAGGAAAAAGCTCACTATACATTTGCTATTCCCTCAGGTGGCTGATTAGCAATGTAATGTGATTAATTATTCAGCTGATGTATGGTTTTCTTCTCCATCCATTTTATTATGTTCTCTCCTTCAAATAGGCAGTGGGTGTGAGTTTTCTAGAATATGAATCAAATCTAGAGTCATGATTTCACCATGTCTATTATTCAGCAACATTATATTTAATGATGAACAGTCCTTTTCTTCCTTCCCTAGCTTGGACTGACACTTCAGCACAAAAACACCAAGCAACTTGGATGCTACCATTTAAATACAATTAATATCATGTCAAGGAAGGCTGCAACTCAAGCAGGTCTCTGGTCACAGAGAACTTCCTCAGGTGTCTTCACTTTGTCATACCATGTTCAGTATCATAGAATTATTCTGGTTGGAAGAGATCTTTAAGATCATCAAGTCCAACCATTAACCTAGCACTGCCAGGTCCCACTAAACCATGTTCCTCAGCATCACATCTATGCAGCTTTCAAATACCTCCAGGGCTGGTGACTCCACCCCTTCCCTGGGAAGCCTGTTCCAAGTGCTTCACAACGTTTTTGGTGAAGAAATTTCTCCTTCTATCCAATCTAAACCTCACCTAGTGCAACTTCAGGACATTTTCTCTTGCTACATGTGAGAACAAACCAACCCTCACCTCAGTATAACCTCCTTTCGGGTAGTTGTAGAGAGAGATAAGGTCTCCCCTGAGCTTCCTTTTCTCCAGGCTAAAATCCCTCAGTTCCCTCAGCCACTCCTTGCAAAATTTGTTCTCTAGACACTTTACCGGCTTCATTGTCCTTTGGACATGCTCTAGCACCTCCATGTCCTTCTTACAGTGAGGGGCCCAAAACTGAACACAGCATTCAAGGTGTGGCCTCACCAGACCCAAGGACAGAAGTACAATCACATCCCTAGTCCTGCTGGCCACACTATTTCTCATACAAGCCAAAAGACTTGGCCTTCTTGGACAGAGGGCTGTGCTGTGCAGTGTTTTCACCTCCTACAGTATAGGCTTAACTCCCAAATCAGGGATGCATTTAATGGTCTCATTCAAGACTCCATCAGAGCACATCATTTATACAGAGTCATATTCTCTGCTTTCCTGCTCCTATTCAATAATTTTCTGCTTGTTCATCCAAGGTCAGACTAGTTTCTAACAACAACATCACATTGAGAGATCTTGTTCAGCCAAATAGACTCCCTGTCTTCTAATTCCTTTCAGGGTCACTATTTCCTAGGAAGCAAGTACCCACTCTGCATGTGTAGCCTATTGTCCTTGTTCCCAAACACATGACCTTGCATTTGGCTACATTAACATTTCTGCTGGTTAAACAAGACCCACTTCCCAAATGAACTATATTGATCTGTCAAACTGATCCAACTTTACTACTGTTTACTGTCACTAATGCTGTATTCTCTGCAAATTTTACAGGCACTGATTTCCTCACTTCTGAACCATTAATAAAACCACTGAATTGTATTAGGCTGGAAAAGATCCCCACGGAACCCTGCTGGAAATACCCTCTGTGAATAAGGATTCCTCATGTACAATTCTTTTTAAAAAATCCATCAGCCAATTATAATCTATTATGCACTACATTAATTTTGAATATTTTTTAATTGGAATGTCATGTGTTATGGAGTCAAATGCTTTGAGAAGTGCAGGTAGATATCAACACAGCTCCTCTTATTTGCTAACCTTGTCAAAAGCAAAGCTGTGTTTGCTTAAGCAGATCTGTTCTTCATAAAGTCAGATGTGTAAGAGCTGCTACTTAAGACTCTGAGTTGAAACAAAATGCTGCATCTGGACTCTTAGTGAGCAATTAGGAACTGTAGAAGCAAGATTTTAGATGGGAA
The DNA here is from genome assembly GCA_024611175.1 of Megaceryle torquata. NCBI lineage: Eukaryota > Metazoa > Chordata > Aves > Coraciiformes > Cerylidae > Megaceryle > Megaceryle torquata. The sequence continues at coordinate 27,467 of JANIJG010017283.1, forward strand.
GTAGATCAGCTGCATTTTCTTACTGCCAAGCCCAGGGGTTTTCAGTCACTGTCCACTGCATTTATTTGTAATACATACTATGTTAAAATTCAAAGTGTATGTGGAGGAAGGACTCACTGGGATTCTCTCAGGACTTTGAGCCACATTTACCTACCTCTGTTGTATGAGGAGAGAAACTAAAGCCTTTCAGTTGCTTCTGAAAGGGCAGCCATAAGATGGGCTGCTTTGGTGCTGTTCCCTGAACAGCATGATGACTGCCAGGGGAAAAAAAAAAAAAAAAAAAAAAGACATCTTCCTACCATAACTCATAATTCAGGGCAATTTCAAGTGCCCTCTGGAGCACCAGAAGGTGGCTGTGATGATTTAATAAGCATATGTGTCCTTCACTGTACTGAATCATTGCCTTACAGCAGTGCAAGGAGCTTGAGGCTGGCAGAGCTGCTATGTTCTTGTACAGCCAAGGCCCAAAAGAAAACTGATTGTCAGTACCTTTTTTTTTTTTTTTTTTTTAAATAAAGAGACTTAAGACTAGCAGATATTACATTTGGTCACAGCTTAGGTCCTCTATCTGTATCACTGAATTCCCATGCCTTATAATTGGATAATAATTTTCTCTTCTCCAATATCAGTAAAGAATAAAGTTGGGAGCAGTTTAACAGCTGCTGCATATACATATATATTAACAAGAGCAAAAGTAAAGTCATCTCTATGTGTACACATGTACTTCCACACAAAGGGAATCAGATCCTCTGTCACATCACAGATCTGTATTAGCAAGCTTTAGAAGTAAAGTGGTTTAACTGTCTGCTAACACTGTGTTAACACAGCTACAAACATTACTGGTCAAAAGCTGCTTCTGTAGCCTCAGCTACTTCTGCAGATTACAGACTCATAGAGTGTGGTGTTTGCTAACCATGTGTAAGATCTGCAAAATACTATCTGTACTGCTATAAGAAAACTGGTGTTTGTGATGGCTGATCTTTAACTAGCTGCTGTATTAACTCAGTTCACAAAGTGTGCAACCAGCAATGCTGCAGTTCAAAGTGCTGTGAGGCTGGCTGATCTACCAAGGAAATTCTCCCTCATTGCTTGTTTTGCCATTTGAGAACTTATGAAAGTGATGATGAGCACCTAGGAGGATGCAGAGCACACACTTTCTGGAGAATATATGCACAGCAGGGAAAGCTTACAGAAAAACAAACTGTAACAGCCTGAGAACAAAGGTAGTTGTCCAAGCTAGTCCACTGTAACTCCATAATGACCTGGTAAGAACCCAGCTAGACTCTTCCTGATGCTTTGTTGACCTTTTAAGTAGAGCAGTTTTGAAACTCAAACCAGAAAAATTAATACTTCAGAACTGGAACATTAAACTGTTTTAAGCTAAGTTAGGACTTAAACCCTAGGTTTCCTCTCAGACAATAAACATATATGTGTAACCATGTCACTTGGTGTTCTGCCCAGGTTTTCTTTGAATCTAAGCTGTTCTAATGGATGCATAGAGACTTGCAAACAAAACATTAAGATTAGCACAAATTGAGAATAAACAGAAGTGACCGTGGGCAAGCACCAGAAGAAACAGTGGAAGAAGTGTTAAAAGAATAGTCTGCATTGGTAACAAAGTATACTGTTCCTAGAAATAGAAATGAGAGATGCGCTGTTCATGTCAAGATCAGAAGGTCTGGACTCAGGGAAGACCGTAGCATAGAGAAGTCAGCTACCCTTTGACAACAGGAGGATGGTATCAAGGTCATAGCCAACCACATATGCTATTCCTTGTCTCGTTAGCCCACAAGGAAAACAGGCTATAGCTACACAGATATATACACAGATCTGTATATATTCCAAACATATTTTACAAACAGAACAAAATGGACAACGAGCAATAACCTTGCCTAAGCCTTATAGAGACTTATGCAAGATTCTGTATGAGAGGGCAACCCCATAATAGCTGTTGATCCCTAAAATGTTTAGAAGATCATTCCCAAAACTAATTACAAAATTATAGAATTGTCAGGGTTGGAAGGGACCTTAAAGATCATCTAGTTCCAATTCAGTGTCATCAAGTAAGAACTCCAGAATGAGCACTCAATAGCCAGCATGTCTCATTGCCCATGCAGCACAAAATTCACCTGGGGCAGACACATCCTAGTATTTGCAAGTTTGTGGGTGTGAGAGTGTGAATGGGTTACGTCAACTTATTTTGAGTCTATGAAAATAAATATCATCTTCCCCTTCCAGAAGGTTTTGTGACAGCAATTTCCGGCAAGTGCAGATAAACTGCTTCCAGTAACAGCTAGACCAAATTCTCAGGTATCAGTTCAGGACACTTCACTGAACCATACAAATACATCCATCCACTTCCTGATGACTTAAACAGAAAGAAAAGGAAGATAGCATTTAGGTACCTTTTAGGTTAGTCTTGGACATCCTAAACATGATGTTGAATTCTGACAGAGAAAAGGAGAACAAAGCTGAGTAGAAATGGGGAAGAAACAGATGTACAAGCAGGCCTGAGTCTGTTCCCCCCACCTAATCCTTCAATACCTGATTATGGTTTCAGATGTCCTCAAGCCCTTCAGATAATCATGTTCTTCTATTGTACAGACATTTGGCACTTATCACTATAGCTGCTTGGGATTTTTTTTTTTTTTTTAAATTGAAATAGATAAATAAGGCCTAGGATAACGAAATATATCATCCACCCATTATCCCTTCAATGTATGCAGCCTGCTGGCATGGTTCAGAGTTAATTTACATGATAGATGCTTCTACTGCAGCCCAAAACAAGGCTGGTCTGCATGTCATTTCCTGTCAGGAGTTCCTGAACCTCAATTACTTATTTGAGATAAATGATGTAATAAAACCACACTTTACAGTCCAAAAGCCACCTCCATCTACTGTAGAATGCCTGGCTTTCTGTTTGAATTTTTTTCCCCTGCCTAAGACACTAGCTACGGTAAAAAAACATAAATTCTGGTACCTAAGCAACACAATATCCTCTTATTTTTGTTCCATGTAAATGACCCAGCTGCCTCTGCCATCACAGTTCCTCTCCTGTTCACTCCCTACTGTTCTAAAAGGTAATATATGGAAGAAGAGGAAGGTAACTTGCAAAAACTGTAGCCAATGCAGTAGCTGAAGCTTCAGAGGCTAAAACTGGTTATGTGTTATTTAACTGGCTCACGTTAAACATATTTCTCTGCTACGCTGACTGGAGAACAACCTAACACAGAGACAGGAAAAGATTAGCAAAAGAGTTGTTTCATGACAGTGCCAACTTCTTTACCTTTCTTACATTATCCAACCTGCCTCCAAATTAATTGAGGGCTCCCAGAGCTAGCTGAATTCAGTAAAGAAATTAAAATCAGCAGAAAGCAATTATTCCTGTCATAGAGTAGTACTCAATGAGATCAAGAGCTGTTATAACAACAAATTAAATTAGAGTCTGTCTCCTCTGTGTGCAGTTTCTCAGTTTACATATATAAGAAATGCAAAGAAAAATACCCCATGGGGTGTAGAAAAGATCAATCCATTAATGTGTTGTATTTGAAAATGTAAAGTGCTATTAAGTGGTAGACTGATTATTTTAATCGGCGCTGTTGTCACACCAGCTGCAATTCTATGGCTACAAATGTGGCTGTGAAATTATATTCCAGGTACAGAGAATCCCTCTCAATTCATACTTCATCATTAGCACAGCATCCAAATGCTTAAGATTAAATCAGATTCAACTGCAGAATGAAACATGAGAGAAAATGCTATGCTATCACATTTCTTCTTCTGAAGGGCCCAGACTGGCATTGTCAGATCATCTACTGAACATAAGACATTTTTTCTTTACTTAAGACTTGATATTCTTGTGTAAGAGACAGATTGGGGGGGGTGGGAGAGGGTGGGCGAGGGTGGTGGTAAATGCAGGCTTTTTAATTTTATTTTCCTTAGAGATATACAGTAACTGACACATAGAAAATGATAAAGCAAGCTTTGAAACAATAGGAAGTTACACACTTTGTCTTCCTTATTTACAGGTTAACACTTAAAAAATAAAGAAGATTAAGTGTTTTATTAATTACACACACTAAATATCTTTTGTAGCCTTAGAAAGAAGAGCAGGCAGTACAGAAACCATCAGAGAGAGGGTTTAGTAAGAATTCTGACAGTACTTTCTAAAGAAATAGCACCAATGTGCTAAGGAATTCTGCAATAATCTGTATTGCACTCTGAATATTCTCTGGTGTTGCTCCACACTGCTAAATAGCTCTGGAACATCCTCTTGTTTTCTTGTTATGGCTGCAGTACAGATTAGCTGTTGACCTTGATACTAGAGGGTTATGTTAATCTTTATAAAGCAGTCTCCTGAAAAAAGTCAGCCACTCCTCTTTCTTTTTGTTACTTAATACTGTGGAGCCAGAGGTTCACCCATTACCATGCTCATCTCTGATTCAGATGATAGTGGCCAGAATTCCACCTGCCATTAAAGACAGCATGGTACCTGCACTAACTCCCTCCAAACAACCCAGTTTGCACCCTCAGTGGGGAGCTATGGGGAGAGAGAAAGAGAGTCAAAGACAAATTAATAAACAATTAAACTATTTATGAAATGTGCCACACTGAGAGAAACAGCCACAGTTACAGAGAAAGTAAAGCCCTGACAGGGGTAAAAAACCACAGCTACCCCACCTGAGTGTGGGCAAATAAATGAGGAAGTGGGATGCCAAAAAGAGATGTAAGGCTTTTCCCCTTCCCTTCCCTTTTCTCCTGCAATAAGATATATTCAAAGTAACTAGAGTTTGAGTTTTTTCCACGAACATATATATCAAGAAGGCTGAAGATTTCTGGCCAAAAATGTTAAGAAGTTAATTTGGTCCTGAATTTACATTTGCAAATCTTCATAGGAAGCAGCCTCTGTAACCTCCATGAATTAAACATACCACAGTCAAAAGCCTTTGGCACCACTGAGGGATTAATGATGAACTGGAAAAAGGATGGCTTAAAGAACGCCGAGCCATCATTAAGCCCATGTTCTGTGCCAGCATTACTGATATTATAGGTCTTCTTAAAAGCACTGAGGAAAATAAACATTAGAGCAAGTAATTTCTTGTATTGTGCCAATACTCATTCCAAGGATTTTTGCCGTTTTGAAGGGTGCTGCTTTTCCTTCTGGCATGTTTTTCCAAACCAATGCCCTGATTGTTTCCTATTGTATGTAATTTGGGGCACAGTCATGAACTTGGCATCTCTTGCAGAAATCCTGGAGGAATGACCCCAGAAATGAGTCAGCATTCCTTTTGTTGAGATGAATCACTGTAGATTATGGCCAGTAGATAATGGTTGGAAAAGCACGACCTCTACACTCACTTTCTCATACACAGATGCATTATCACAATCTAGAAAGTCTGTTTCTTAGGAAGACCTGTGAGTCTGTGTAAAATTTACTGAAGTTACAAATGCTGAAAGGCCAAACTTTCTATATAGCCCAATCTTGGCTATGTGGACAAGACCTGTATGATCAGGAGGAAAATACATAGTCATGTCAAGTTGCAAAAGAGATGATCGGAATGTTAAATCATCTTTCTGTTGGCATAACCCTAAGGTAATTACTGCTTATTCAGAGCAATACAGATGAGAAAAAAAATAGATTCTTGTATGCTCAGACTATTCATTTTTGTGACTTAACTATTTGTAGCTCTTTATGTAATAATTTTTATCTGTGTCTCCTTTCCATACTCTAGCATCTTGCAGTAACTAGAAGGGAAAAAACATAAGGTGCAAGCACAAAGTATGGGGAAACACTAGAGAAGCCAGGGGTACATTACCAGAAGACCTGCTGTGAAGAGTTCTCTCACTAAAACAACTCTCTGGCTCTAAAATGATACTATATGCCATTACTAAACTAGAATAAGTACCTCACTATGTCATGTTTCCTAAGTTAGTCATTCCTTGAACCAATTATTATAGCCCCTTGCTTTGCTGCTCTATTGTAACCTTTCTGAACTTAACCGTATCTGAACAAAACCAAGATTACATCCAGTGGTGCTTGTACAGCACTGAATCTCAGTCATAAAATTGGTGTCTGTATATCACAATCAAGTAATGTAAATACATATTATATTTAAAAATAAAAATCAGGTAGAGATAAAAACAAAATCTGCATAGCAGTCCAAAATGTTGAGCCTGAATGAGATATGTGCAGCAATTTTAAGGATGGACATCTATCACAGGCTTGCATGTTTTCCCGCAGTAGATGTTCATCTGCCTATAAAAGGGCCTTCTTTTGCATTCTGAACAAATTAAACAAATTAGTAAACACACAAGACTGAAGTGAATATGTATTTTTTAATTTAATTTTTATTTTATTTTTCCTTCCTACACACAATCTTCTCCTGCACATTTTCTTAAATTACATGCAGTCTCCCATACCTAAAACAAGGTTAGAAAACATGCCTGAATAATGAGTGATATAGAAAGACCCACAACAAAGCAAGAGTTAAGACATGCTAGTCTCTTCTGAGCAGCTAAAGCCATATCAGAATAAAAATAATTTATCTAGAGACCGTCTTGTTGTCCATGGTTAAATCAATCTAATCAAATAATTGAAGAATAAACTTAGGTCTTTGATGTAGGAGAGAAAAGATTTGATATGCAGCCTCATCAGACTGAAAAAAGGCATTTTTTCTTCTGCTTTTGTATTTTTATAGGATGGTTTGGGTTGGAAGGGACCTTTAAAGGTCATCTAATGTTTGCAGCACCTCAGCTGTTGGCCGATACAAAGTTCCCCATCGCTAGTCACATAAGGAATAAAAAGCTAGCTTTAATTCAGAATAGAGCCAAGTCCAAAGCTTCCGCTAGAGTTTCCCCACCATTTCCTCACCTATAGGTAGAAAAGTTTCTGGAGTCCACTGAGTACAAGGGTGGAAAAAGCAGTTATTCAATAGAGAACAGTTTCTGAATGTATCAAAGTAAAAGATCAGTCTGACAGAAGGTGAGTTCAAGCTAAATCACAGTTTGTGTTTATAGAGGAAATCTACATGTTTGTAATTTTTTTTTTTTTTCTAAACCCTTCATTAGGCATGTTAGATGGCATATTCTTTTATAATATTAATCTGCAGCAGTCCCCTTCACTTTGCTTTACAGTTATGAAGAAAAATGGGCACCTCATTAATCAGTTTCAATCTAGTAACCAGTAAGGCAGAAATTTCACTGACTAGACTGTATCATATTAGCTGAGGAATAAAAGAAGACCTAAAGCTGAGCAAAACTTTAAAGGAATTAAACTACATGATATATAACTCCTCTCAATATGAGCAACTAAGTAATTTTAATCATTACTAATAACGATAAATATTCTGGCCTTATTTTCCATCTATATAACCAATATTTTTCGGTCCTGTAGAACTTCTATCATTTGAAAATCAAAGGGATGTCACATTCAGTCACGGTATGCTCATGTTAACAAGAGATAGGCAAAAATTCTGTACCCGTGACAGAACATAAGGGAAAGGAAAAGCTATGGTTTGTGTTCTAGCTGGCATTTGAACCTCAAAGGGCTGTACTAGCAGAGTGATGGAACTAATCCATTACTACCTGTTTACTTGGCTTAAATTAGCTGCTGGAAGAAATCACTGCAGGTGCCTAAAGATAAATAAAAAATGCTCATAATGACCAATTTCTGAAATATAGTCATAAGAATCATAATAGTGACAGAAATCATTAGAAAAATATCTTTCTTGAAAAAATATCTTTAAAAATATTTTTTCTTAATCTTGGATTAGACATGGTTGTTGTGACACAGAATCTCAGAAGATCTGCTGATGGACTGGGCAAGTTACTGAAAATTAAATGTTTAAAGAAACAGGTTTTACTAATGTAGGGTCTTGTAGCAAGATCATCCAATGCAGATGGAATCTGGTGGATTTGTCTGGATTCTTCAAAAGCACCAGGAAGATAACAATGTTGCAGAAATTATGCATTTTTCCAGTAGGATTACCAAGACCAAACTTATTTATTTCCAGATCAGTACTGCCATCAGCCAGAGCAGAAAATTATTCTTAATGATGTTTTGCACTTGTGTATCTCTGACAGGGTACCTGCAAGCAAACCTTAGTGTTCACTACAACACTGTAAAGTGGGTAAGCATCATCAACACCGATTTCCAGACAGCGAAAAGAGATGGAATGGTGAGAGAAAGACATACAGTGAGTCAATAGATAAACTAGAAGAACCAAGCAATTCCTACTCCTAATCTGCCATTCCAGACACTGGAAAATGTAACTAATTTCTTGATTAAACACACATGCTACAGCATCTGCCACCAAGGGAAATGTGAAAGTGGAACAGCAGAGGTACTAAATAAATGCTACATAGTTTCTTCACAGTCTGTGTCCCCAGATTTCATTCTCTAAGACTCCTACTGTCATTTCCCCCACTTCTTTAACTTGCTACTTACCCATTTCTAACCTATTGGAAAGATTTGCTAGTTGACAGTGGTGTAACTTCTGCCCTTACAGAAAAATAATACAATCCTTATATGATAGGGAAAAAAAACCCAAAAAACAAAACAAAACAACAACAACAACAAAAAAGGCAATCCAGGAATGTAGGCCTTTCCATTTTTATTCCCTTTTATGTTCATTTTCACATTCCTATTTTCTGTTTTTCACTTTTCCTGTGATGTGTCTGGTAAGAATTTCATCTAGTTCTATTTTTAATGTATTGCAGATTCTAGCTTCAGTCACCTACCTTCTCAACATTTTATCATATGTTTATTACTCCTATACATGAAATCCCATTCTCTGAAAGTCTGTTCCCAAGTTGCTCATTTTCAGGTGATTTTTTCCATGCTTCCTGACAGTAAGAGAAAAACTGTCTTCCTCATGTTATGTACTGGAGTATGTACTCTATGATTTAAGTTAGTTCAAGCTGGGGTCACCTCAAAATTCCTATTTTTTCCAATTGGAAAAGAGATCATACCTCCTCCATATTACTCACATCTTTGTGATTTGGTGTCACTCTCACACCCTCCTATTGTAAATTACTGCTAGAGCAATTTCTTCCTGTAGCTGTGCAATCCTGTGAAAAGTAATATTGATAACACTGTTCGCCTGGAGAAAAATTTGAGATTTCCTATCTAGAGGAAAAGCTTTTGCAGAAACAGAGACAAATTCACTTGATTGTAAAGCACTTTATATAAAGTCATCTAAAACATACATCAGAGAAACAAAAGAAAGCAGAGTCCAGTTCTTCTTTACTATGCCACAAGTCATACTGAACACTTATCCTGGGCTTTTCTGTGAAATCAAAAGTGAACACAGTCTATTGTAGGAAAATAAAGAATAATATGTGAGATTTCTGTGGGGTAATTATAGTATAAATTTGGTCCAGGCATGAAAACATTTGCTGTTATACTTTTTCTTCTAATTCACTAATTTTGAAAGTCTCTTCCACCTGAAGGCCCTTTCCCTTTGGAGACCTCCATGAATAGAGTTCCTCATGGACATGCATTACAGTGAGTGAGCATCACTGGAGGTGAGCAAAACCAATAGATATGAGTCACCAAAACCAACAGATACGAAAGCTTCAACATGACAGTATCAGTGACCTGTGACTTTAAACTTCAAAACACACATATCTTTGTACTCTGGTCAACAGGACCCTTCTCTCTTCCTTCCAGGAGCAACCCATTCATAGGTTAGAAAGGTAGATTATCAGTACAGTATCTCCCATAAGAATAAAGGCAAATGTTAAATATATTCTCACAGCCTATAGCATCTCGAATTGTATTACAGGAGAATTAGCAAATGTGGCTGAACTGCTTTAGTCTGTATCTTACTGCCAAGTTTGGATGCTTCTGCAAATGACATAAAAACTTGTCTTATTGACCATCTGGAACTAATGGAAAAGCATTGTGGAAATCCTGCAGAGCAATAAAAGGTAATTCAGCTGCAGAAGAATCTTGTCCAACAGCATAAGCTTTTCTCAGTAATCACTCAGATTCACATATAAGCTATATACAAGTAATGAACCATACTGAACAGATTACAGTCCAGAGCTGGGCAAAAAGAAGTTGAAATGCATGCCTTTAGGGAGGGAATGGAGCGAGAGCATTCAACATATTTAAGCAATAGCATCCTTCTGATTAGTTCATAGAGACTTGTGATTCACTGGCACAAAGTAATGCTGCCAAGGCAGAACTACTGTTTACACCAAACTCATTCATGTTCCCCATGTTTGAATGTAAAAAGGAGATCATGAGATTTTTTAAATATCTGTAGGCTTTTAGGACATTTGCATTACCACTTGAGTGAGACACATTGTGTAAGACAGAACAGAAAAAAATAACCTTGTAAGAGTACGAACTTTTCCATTATTTCTTTGCTTTCATTTCTAACAATTATTTTAATAAAATATGCTGCAAGGTGACAGTGAAGTACACAAAATGTTTTACTGTATGTATAAAATAAATAATGGGTGGAATTTATCTTCACTAGACAAAAAATAACTCACAATAACTCATCATTTCAAAAGAAGAATGTCATACTGAATTTGAGCTATTTTATGTATTCCCTAATAGGTCACAAGGAACAAAGAGAGATCACAAGGAGAAACCTTCTACAAGTGAAGGTTAATCCTCTCAAACCTGACTGATGAAAACCTATTTAAATTAGGGTGAGACTTGGTTTTAATCTCAGGAGACCAGAGGGAGTCAAAAAAAGGAACAATGATTGTTTCCTTATCTAAGAGCTATAAAAATTTCCTTTAATGCTTTTCTAATTTTTATATTGAAGTGTGTATGTGAAATACATTGAACAAAAATAGCTATAGGCACTTCCTTGCCTAAATGCACTTTACAAAGTTTGCCAGTACAGCTAAATCACTAGAATGAAGTTGGACAGTTAATTGTGGAAAACATTAAATCTGACCTTTATGCTTTTCACAAATTGTCCTTGACCCAGTAGCTCTCTTTCTCTTATCTGAATAAATGTGTGAGCTGGCATACACATACTAATCATCACAGAAAAACAAGTGAGGTTCTGGAACAACATTAAAGAGAGAAGTACCATTAAAAACCCATATAGCTACTTCTAAGACGTGGCTGATGAAATGGTAGTGGATTCCAGTAGATACCTTCCACACACAATGTAACTTCCAGTCTCATATTCTTGCATATTATCCTCTAGCATATCTAGCAGCCATCAGATGGTTTTCAGTCCTGCATAGTGCATGGCATATGGTTCATGCTTAACAAGGAGAATCACATTAAAATAAATCCTGTGTAGATCAGTGTTTATAGTTGTTGATTTCTCTAATAAATGTTTCCACTTCAAAATAATATTATTCCACAAATCAGTTCAAATTGTAACAATAAAGAAGAAATAGGTCCACTGACCACCTATAGTTCTCTGTGGTGTACTGTACTCAGCATTTTTTTCTCATTTAGTTCCTGAAGCTAATGAAAATTCTAGACTAAAAAACCCACAAAATATTTTCCAGAAGGCAGGTAAGAGAAAACTAGTCTCCACACTTCATAGTAATTTTGTTCATTCTGGAAACCTCTTCCAGATTTTTCATGCCAGGCTCTTAAACCTTTAGTAGGTAAAACGTGCTGTTGACTTAACCAGAAGTTTACCTTTACTGCATTAGGATCTCAGAGCGTGATTCTGAGAGACTACAAAATATGTTCTCCTTTCATTTTATAATGGTCTTCTGAACTTTGACATTGCATTTGCATGACAATTTCCTATTTAGGTGTTGAACTGGGAACTCCCAGTGTCTATGAAACATTCTTTAATTATCATAGTCAAATGAAGAAAAATTTAGAGTTTAATTTGACAGATTAATATGTCTTTGACACAGGAGGTGCCTATCGGTCTTCGATCAATATAAATGACAAAAATGTCTTAAAATACATGTTCTTATTCATGTATTGATTTGAGAGATTAATGAGATGATTCTAAATTAACACTGAGATTCTTCCAAAAATCAGAGAGCCTAGAAAAAGGACAAGATAGAAGCCATTAAGTGAACTAGTGAGTCAGCCAGATGCCAGTTAATTAATCTCTTTCTGATACAGTTTTTAAAAACTTGGACAGCATTGTTTCTTTACAGTACTTGGTGGTATCAGACACCAGGTGTATAAAAAGGAGATGCAGCTGTATCTCCAAACATCTTCAACAATGATTATGTTAACTTCTAGGCTTTATTGGCTGGCTTGCTTGTATGATATCAACAAAATTGCTCATGACTGAATGGTCTTAATGCTCTAGATCTTTTTTTCCCAGTCCATGTAACTAACAGACTTTTTTATCATAAGGTCTATTGGTCACCTGGTGGCTCCATCAAAGTGAAGAAAATTCACACTGATTGTCACTCACTGGTACTTTGTTGTTACAACTTAAGAAGAGAATTAATGGGTCAAACTCAACAATTCTCTATTTCTGGAAACTTAATCTCTGTCTGAAAGGAATAATATCTCATATCCAGCTTTTCATCCACCATTACCCCTAAGTCCTTCTCTGCAGGGCTGCTCTCAATCCACTCATCACTCAGTCTGTATTTATACTTTGGATTGCCCCGACCCAGATGCAGGACCTAGCACTTGTCCTTGTTGAACTCATATTTATTGGAATTTTTTAACACTTTGATTCCAGTGGAATATAGGACATACTATAGTCTTTCACAGGCATAGGCACAGCTAAATGGATTTGTTCACAACACAGGGACACTGCAGTCTTGCAAAATATACAGATCATACTGGTCTATTTCTATTGGCTCATTCTGCATGAGTTTTTGAAGCCTGGTGAAAGAAAAAGTTTATTTCAAAAGCTTTTTAAGTCAATTGGTTTGTGTTGGAAAAAAAACCTTGCAAATATCAGCTCAGTTCTGCCTCAATGTACTGAATAATTACGGTCTCTTCTCCTCCCCTTATGATTAATATAATCAGCATCTGGATATTTTCTTGTTACTTTTATTAGTATTATTAAACAAAATAATCCTCAGAGCTGATATTCTAAATCTGATTTAAGAACATTAAACAGTACTTGTGACCATTAAACACTGATCTGGATGATATTATAGTGCTCATATTTGTTATCACTGTATGAAAGTTATTATCATAATAAACCCGCAGAGTTTTCCAAGAGGTTCCATTTAATCTCAGCAAAAAACAAATAACTTTGTCTTGCAGCGTACTTTACATTATTAATCCACTGCTGATAGAAAGCCAGAAAAGCCATAACTTTCATTCCAATTTATTCCTTTGTTCAGACTGATCTGAATGCTCTGCTTGGAAAACTGACAGCCAATGAGCCCCAGCAGGCCTGAAGGCAGTCAGGTGCTCAGAGCATTTGAGAACATTCTCCTACAAAGGTAAGAAATTTGTAACTCTGCAGTGAGAATTGGGATGACAATTCAATGATTGGATGCAAGCAGTGCCATGGATAAACAACAAGGTGGTACAACAATTTTACAAATACCATCATTCTCATTTTACAGGCAGGGAAACTAAGGCATGACTTCTTACACTCTTAGTCTTGTATTTTGTAGCAAATCTGAACTACAATAAGGGCCTTCTACACTCAAAAAATGAAGTTATGTGTTCAGCACAGTGATATGTGAATTTGATACCGGCTCATTATCACAAAGTAATTTTATCATTATCATATAGCTTGTCCCAAACTATATAGATTCTTGCCCTCCTTTTAAGCAGAAGAGGACCACCTGGACCTCCTAGCAATTCTTCTGTGTCCCAGGATACTTCATGTTTACAAATCCATATGCCTGAATTGTTCTATACGTATGGTATAGAACATGTTTATAACTTGGGATTCACTGTCTTGTGCAGTGTAGATCAATTGTCTGATACACATACTACAATGGGGAGAACTCCATCATATAAAAAGACTTGAAGCTTGATGTATTATTAGTATCTGTGTTTAATCTAGGATGGTGTTTTTGGCATTAGTGTGCTTGCAAGGAAGTATTTTTAAAAGATTGTTCACCTATTATATGATGAAAAGAGTTTTAAAGAAAAGATTTGCTTCATTTCTGAGCTAGAGCCTATGGTTAGCTATAGCCTGATTTAAACTGGAGAATACATTTGAACTGTACAATTCTGCACAGCTTTTCATTTGAGATAATAAAGTATGCCTTTCACATTGCATGGAAGTGTGACTTCGATTTTTCAGTCACCCATACTGTTCATTATGTACAAGGACAGAGCAAGATTCTCTCTCAAGGCTGTCCCTGAGGAGCTTCTGAACAGAGTGAGTTTTTGAGAAGCAGAACCATTTCTGGGGACAAGTTACTTGCTTTAAGGTCATAGAATGGTTATTTTTCACCTCAGTGGCAGAGACAACATGGGAGCATTAGGACTTTCTCCCCAGTCCCTTATTCTAACCAGTAGACTATAGTCCCAAATTTCCACAAGTCGGTTGGTCCCTGTCTGTCACAAATAATTTCATCCTTTTATGAACTGATATCTATTTTCTACACTAATAAGCATGGTTGAAGTAGAGTTAGTAATTGAAATTTATGACTTGTGTTCCCTATTTTAACACTTTTCCAAAGACTCATTAAATCTCTTTTATGTGTATTTTTCGCTGCCTCATACTTTCATTAACTGGAAAAAAGAGAATAAAGTCCCATTTACAACACCAGCCATGCAGGGTCCTTGCTTGACTGATGTTCTTCTAATGAATTATATGTATTGTAAACAAGTACTGCAAACTAGCCCAAGGTCTTCTCCATTAATTTTTCATTAATGAAATGCACCACTTAGCTTGTTTGACACTTAAGTAATTCCCATAAATTTAAAATAGAGGTCAACATAAGGAAAGCATTTGAAAGTGTCATTGAGGGAACAAGCTAATGAACTATTCACCCCTCCCCAAACGCTTTCAAATTCACAGGGTAGTCAGTTGTAAAATTTGAAAACCAGTAATATTTTAATTCTTAAAGTAGCTGCCAAGATTTAATGAAAAAATACATACTCTAAGTGAGCCTTTACTTAGGGGCTTTTTCTTCTCTTCTGCTTTCTGCTTTTCTCTCCCTGTACATTCTATGGCAGGAAAATTCTTACACCTTATTTAGTGGGAGGAGAGCACCAGAAGTAACCAGAAACCCCTTCTTAGGCAGAAAAAATCCCATCTCTCCTGAAAGCCTGTCTGCCTGTCAAGGCTCTAGATGACTTCATTTGGTGTGTCAGAGTACAGCCAGCCAACGGGCAGTCAGAAACTGCCTCTGAGGCAAGCTCTGTGCACCAAAAGCTGCTTTGCTGCAAATATGCGACACTCCTAGAAACTCAGTGCTGCAGTGGCTGTGCAGATGTCTCCCCCCAGGAGGCAGAGAGCAGCATTTCACTGAGCTGTTTCCTAATTCCACTGGCTTTGGCACAATGTACATATGATGGATGAAACCAAAAATACCATGATCCTCCTTGTGGGTATTCTAAAAAAAAAAAAAAAAAACAAACAACAACAAAACAAAAAACAGAGAAACATAGACTAGACTAGTTCAGTCGGAAGGGACCTACAACAGCCTTTATGCTCTCAGTAAATAAATGTTTCCTAATGTCAAGTCTGAACCTCCCCTGGTACAGATTTGAGCCATTCCCACATGTCCTATCACTGGATATCAGGGAGAAGAGATCAGAACATCCTTCTCCACCTCCCCTCCACAGGAAGATGTGGAGCACTTGTCAGCCTCCTTTTCTCCAAACCAGGCAAGTCCAATGTCCTCAGCTGCTCCCCATGTGATATGTGTTCCAGCTTTTTCACCAGCTTTGTTGCCCTCCTCTGGATGCGTTCAAGGACCTTTGCAACCTTCTTAAATTGAGAGGCCCAGAACTGCACACAGTACTCAAGGTGAGGCTGTACCAACACCAAAAACAGTGAGATAATCACCTTTTTCTGACATCTGGTTAAAGTGTGTTTAATGCATCTCAGAATGCAGTCTGCCCACTTGGCTGCCAATCTTAGAAATTAAAGAAGCCAAAGGAACATAGTAAGCCTATCCTTAATGTTGTCCAACACTAAAACATGTTGAACAAAGTGCAAAATTAATACTTTAGTAAGAAAAGCAGTTATAAAGTGGGCATTTTTTCTAAAGCTTTCACAACCTTAAATTTATTACATAAAGAGATGTCTAGGGTGTCCTTTATATTGTCTTCTGTAACTACTGGATTTAAGAGGCATTTAATTTTTGGAAGCATTCCTTATCAAGAGCTGTGAAATCAAGAACTTAAAATATCTGAAAGATATACTGTGGATCATATCCTAATTTGTGTGGAGAACAATGTTAAGTATGAGTTTTAAAAAAATGTATTTTGTATTGCTGCTAAGCATTGCCCCTTTTTCTTATCTTCCAGATCAAATAATTGTATATTTTTGCACATTTTAATAATTGTTAGGGAATTAAGAATACCAAGAGTAGTTGTAAGGAATATCAAATACAACATGAAATATTACTGAAGGAAAGAAGTTTCAATGAACTCTTAATGCAAGTCTGCTTCAGTTCATACAGTTTACTTCAGGTTTATTTGCAAGAACTCCAGTTCAAACATGGTTAATATATATTCCCCTACAATTTGGAACCACTCCCCTCTTTTTAGATGTGTGAAATACTGAGAGATAAGAAAGCTCAGAAAACAAATCTGCTCTCACTCATACTTTAGTTTTCAAGATATCTTGTGATCTTCAGCAAATATAACACTATCCAAAGGCAGAAATCATTAGCAACCAAATGTCTCAAGAAGTTTGTGCAAACAAGAAAAGTCACAGGCACAAAAAGTGATGACATTGCTTTTGCCATAAGATTAAGATAGTAAAAGTACAGTCAGCTCTCTGGAGAGGCATGAATTCCATCTAACGGTGAAGTCTAAAATATGAGGGTGAGATATAAAAAGAAGTAGAGTTTGAATGATTGCCTCACATTTAGTTGTCACAAATGAATACATCTTGGGCCATGTGTTAAGGAATAATTGAAATACAGTAAAATCACAGTTAATTTCAGTGTCTCACACAGAAGCAGTTCCTTGGTCAAGGCTCATTTTATTTGGACAAGTGTCCACCAGCATAGAAATGACATGACTGTTACTGCTAATTAGCTCTCTTTCCAACACTTTCAGAAGGTCCTGAAATAAATGCATTAGAAAATGAAAGACCTCCAATCAAAGCATTCTCACTTTCAACCCCTCAATGCAGGATTGAGGCTTACTGATGACATGGATGATGGTAATATGGTCTTTGCTCACGCTGTCTTTCTTGTAGGGTTAATAAATGAAAGTGCTCATAGCCCTGAGGGGCACTTTTGCACCAGCAATACATTCTGAAGGCTGTGTAGAGATGGTAATGAATATTACGCCTTTCATTCTCACAGTACAGAGCAGGACAATGAAGGCTAACCATTACCATCATCATCTGGTAGTAGCCCAATGCCCTGTGTGAAATGAGCAGGTAGGTCTTGGCCTTCCTGAAGGCTGAACAGGTGCCTCCATAAAAAAAATACAGACCACAGCCACAGCCAGGACTAATTAGGTCCCCTGTCAGCACTTCTAGTAAAGAGACCAACTAATGAGCAGTAATGAATGGTGAACTCTCTAAATACAGATGCCTGCTAAGGCCGGGGTATGAACAACAGATATGGAGCATATAGAAACAACCTGCCCTACTACTTTCTGTACTGAGTCTACTCTGATTATAAACAAATGACGTTCTTTAGAAGAACTCTTTAGAGGTCTCTTTAGAGGTCACATCAATGACATGAAAAGATTTAAAACTGAAACCACTCAATAACAAGATTGGAGGACAGGTACATGTCTCTCATGCAGTCAGTGTCCTGGTTTAAATCATAACAGAACTAATTCTGTTCAGGGATTTTACTTTTCAGCTCAGTCTCTGCTAACTAACTGCACTGTCTGAAGTTAGCAGCCTGTTTTCACAGACAGTGTCTGCTTCTGACAGTGATAACACCCCATGTTTAGAGTCACTACCAAGGATTGGTGTGCAGACCAAGGCCACTGCTGGATCCTGTGTACTACTCTGGGGGGTGCAGAAAGTAAAAGGCTGCCCCTGCAGGGAGAAGCAGACAGGACAGGTGACCCTAAACTGACCAGCAAGGGATTCCATCCCATATATGTCATATTTGGTATAAAGCTGAGGAAACACTGGGGTCAAGCTCTTCCCTCTTCTGGTTTCTTCCTTGCTTTTTCAAATGCTGGCATCTTAAGAGGACTCTGTCCGTTCTGCCTTCGATCCTGATCTGTGTGTTCCTGAATCCCCTGTCAGAATCCAGCTCCTGAACACAGTTCCCATCTGATGCTGGTTCCTGGTGCCTGCTCCACAGCATCAGTGGTGACAGTGACATAACTGCCACTGGGGGTTTGGGTTCGATACTAGTTTTATATATATCATATAAATATAAATGTATATATTCCATTATTATTATTATTATTATTTTGATTTTCTTTAAAGCTGTTCTAGTTTCCTTTTCTAACTGATCAGTCTCTCTCCCTTATTCCCTTTCTTTTCTGCTTTGGGGAAGGAGGGGGGTTAACAGAGAGTACCTATTATAGGTCTAGCAGGCTCTCCTGACCCTAAACTGTGACAGTGAGGACATGACAGACATGTCAACACTATGAAAACTTTAAAATACTACTACTCATTTATGGGATGTCCCATTAAATGTTAATCCCTGCAGAGAGAAGAGCTATCAGTAGGCATTCAAACTGACTGATGACTTTTCTACGTCTTGAGGTTAGCAGGTATAGAAGTGGTGATGCTGCTGGTATGCAGAAATAAAGATGGAAAAACCTGTTTTAAGTTGCATCTTAACGCAACACAGGTTATAAATAAGCAATACTACATATTTTAAGTACATATTCAGTCTCTATCCATTTACCTCAGAGTTTTATAATATCTTTCATCCCTGTATTAATGTCTGTTTACATTATTCTAAATCTATGACACTTAAAAGCAACATTACCTCGGGAAAATATGTAATACAAATCACAGTATTCCCTCTCACAGCTCACTGCACAGACTTAAGAAGAGACATCTCTTGATGAATGATTTGTATTACTTCATTTAAAGTTAATGATAGTTGGTCTGCATATTTGACAGAAAATCACAGAACAACAGATGACTTTGGAAAATGCTACAGGTGTACGAAACCTTGCATATTAGGTGTGTAACAAAGTGCACACAGACTGCTGGAATTAAAGATAACTGCCATACGATGTCAGTAAGGCAATTTTCATACTTAGTGGTAGTATCTTCAATCAGACAGATACAGTAGAAAACAGCAGACAAATTTTTGGGACCTAAGTCTTCCCATTGGGTTGTTTGCTGTGTGTATGTTTTTCATCACTGTATCTGTAACATAGCATTTACCACATGCTAAACTGCTTCTGTGGGGTTTCACCAGCTTTTGAACTCATCTCCCCTAAAGTACACCATCTCAAGACATATGACAAAAGAAAAACAAACACTGTATTTCATCTTCTCCCCCCCCCCAAATGAGATATGTAAATAGTTATGCTGGTAAGGCGGAAAACTAATTTAAAGATGCCATCTTCAACTGTTATTTCTAAAGCATATCTTAAGTAAGACTTAAGTAGCTGCTTTGAACAGAAGTGAATTTGCTCTAATAAAGAGATTGTGGAGTTTGTATACTGTTCCTCATTTGTGAAGAAAGAACTTTCATCTTCAAGGCATTTAATTCAACATCCTTCTGTCCATTTCAAACTCACTATCACCAGAAGATATATATGCTGCATTAGAAAGGCAGGACTATAGCCGATAGGTTTGGGAACAATGAAGAGTTGCTGAAAGATAGTGCATCCCCCAACATCACCCTGAAGATAAAGAATAAGGTGTATACTGTGGAACTTCTCACACTGGAATGAGCACCCACTTGCATGCTATAGTGGATCATGCAACAATGCAGCTGACAATGCCTATGAAAACTAAAGAGATTACTCTTAGTACTTGAAAGCAGTAAAACTAAGCTGACTACAAAGAGGAAAAAAAATATTGACAAAGCTGAGAGGTAAGATCTGAGTCTAAACATAAAATGCTCCAGCCTACAGACTTCATTGAAACAAGCTTCTCCCTCAGTACAGTACTAAAGGCAGCCAACAATAAGCACTTTACTGGAAGGAGAGACAGCATATACATTTTAATGAAATTCAATTTACTCTGTAATTGGGTCACATCAGTAAAAATGTATGCAAATTTATGGGCGTACAATGAGTTTAGCAGTTGTGAATGCCTAATAAATCATTCATGAAAAACAATGGGTTTGCATTCTCACCCCAAACCCCTGTCCTGTCATTACCTAATGCTAGAAGTGCCCTGCTGAGCCTTGATATCAAGTATGCACAGCACACAAGCACAGAAAATAGGATGTAACTCAAGACCTGGGGATTTTTTGAGGTCCTGCATTGATCAGAGAAGGTGAGGCCATAAACTCTTAACTAAAAAGATAAAGTACTTGAGAAAATAGTGCTTTGGTGCATTCCTGACACTCAGTAGAAAACTCCTCTGGAAAGCAAGGGATGATGTGGGTTTTGGTTGCCATAACACAACACTGTAGAAAGATGAGCCAGTCCCATCACCATTTCACAAAGTGGAAGAAATCACCCAAAGCCCTTTTGAAAGGATTTTTTTAAAAAACAACCAGACAGGAAGACATTTTCTCTAAGCACTTTTGAATGTAGGTCTCAATGAAGCAGAAAGTGTTTTCTAAGATGACTGAATTACTTACAAATTAATGTCTCTGCTGAGGATTGTCAAGATCTAATATGGAGAAACAGGTGAATGAGCATAAGAAAAAGTGTTACATGTATACAGTGTGGAATCAAACCATGTAGTCTACAGTTATGACAGTTCTATAAAGTACTGAGTTACATTCATATACAAATTTTAATGTATCTACATGTATGTATATATATTATAAACATATTCATTGAGCCTAAGGTGATTAACTTCAACAGGAAAGAATAAGCAACTCCCACTTGAGAACACTTAAAATTTGATGATTAAGATATTTATGAGGAAACTAGACCTAGTGTCAGTTCTTTTCTTTAGAGCAGATAAGAAAGAATGGATTGATCTTGAGTGTCCCATAGCTGAGACAACCTCCCTAAGCATGGTTCTGTTGGGTTTAGAGGGTTCTGTTGGGTATACCATGAAGCTTGACCCAAACTTCAGGGTGAATATTAATCCATGAAATGCAATCTGAGCAAACCTGCTGGCTCAGATCCTAAGGTGACAAAAGGCATGATCTTGCATCAACCAAGATATGACACTGTTTGGATTATTGTGTGTGAATTTGCACCAATGTACTTATTTCATCTCAGCAACTCATGCTGGGAACAGACTGATTCCACTAATTGGCAAGTAGTAGTCAATTAACTTCAGAAAGCAATAAAGGCTGGTAAAAAACATCCAGAATTACAGTTCAGAAGAAACAATGCAAATTCATTATGCACCTTCCCACTGGGAAAGGCCAGAAAGTTCAAAGGCTTACAGTGTGTTTCAAATTAACACAAATTTGGTAGCCCATGCAGAGTCTACACTGCTAGGCACAGTCTGAACTAAACCAGTCATTTAACTTTCTATTTGTATTGAGTTTTCTTATTTCTTTTTTTTTTCAGTATTCATAGATATGCTTATCCAACTTCCCAACATGATTGGGCTGAGAAATATCCAACATAAAACAAAAAGCTGAATCTCAACTATTTGCTTTGTAAAGAAAAAAAATCTCCTGGGGATTCCCTAAAAAATTTCCAATGCCGACTCAAGAGAAAGGAGGTCCTCTAATATTGTACGGGTCTGTGGGATAACACTTAACACAACAGGGCATATACAACTATTTCAAGAGCCACTTACATCGGCTCTGGGGAAAAAGAGAGGTAGAAGACAATAGCTATTCCTTTAGGAATTTCACCTTGGGGGACTCAGGGTAAGAAAATGAAATACTAGAGACCTGAAAAAGGGCATGGAGAACCAGATCCCAAAGAACATTTAACTTCTATTCCTTGTGCTTCAGAGAATCCAGTTCCCCTTGCTGTGTCCCTTGGAATCTTTAACCTTTCTGTGCCTGTGTTTAATGTAAATATAAAACGAACTGATATAAACTCACCTGAAGTGTTTCCATCCCAGGTGTGTTGTAAGGCTTAATGAATTAGTGTCTGTGAAGCACTTTAAGCTCATCATGCAAAAGACAGTATATACTGAGGTACTGTGATTGTTTATTGTGTTTACTAATGCTCCACAGCTCCAGAAACCCAATTTTAAAAAATATTTTCTACACATTTTAGAAATCTTATCAGGAAGAATTACCATAGGGAAATATATGACTGTAAGACTAATTCACACTCTTCTTTCAGACCTCTGTCTCAGCTCTGGAAGACCATGGGCTGCTTGGCTAGCTCTTCCAGATCCTGTGTGCACCTAAAAAATTCCTGTTACTATAATCTGAATGGAGTCAATGGCTGCCTATGGCCAAATCTCCAGGTATACTCATGAGAAACTATCTAGATCACCTAGAAAGATTCTAACTCACTGAGCTTCCATTTTAAGGAACTGTTTAAGGGCACCTTTTCCAGAAAGGTGGATGCTTTGAAATCAGAGAGTTGCATGTCAGGATATGGAGATGGACTGCTGCAATATGCACCACTCTGACATTCCAAGGGATTTAAAAAAAAAAAACCCAAACTTTATTTAACATAACATTTTGGCTCTGGACTGGCAGAGATGTTCTGGACTCCCCAGCAGAGTGAAAAAAACCCTCCATGGTACATTTTTATAAATGACTACACAAAATCTACTAGAATTTACAAGAGTTGTATAGGCTTCCTCAAATCATCTCAGTCCTATTGTAATGTCTTCAGTTAGCAGATACAGAAAACTTCCATTATTGAGCTTTCTGTTCCCTAATCTGTTCTAAGGATCATATAATTTTACTCAGTGCAGTAAACAAATTTAGAAGAACAAATAATATTAAAGCACAAAAAAATTAGATCATAAACTATGGAGCACCACAATAGCAGGCTGCAGATCTATTCACTGAAGAATCAGTGAACATATAATAAAAAATTATAAAACATATAATAAAAACATAAGTATATAATAATTCTGTAATGCGTTATATATTGATTTTTTAAAAAATGTTTCATGCAAACCAACTTTTTGCAACCATTAAATATTCACTAGACTCCTGTAGATATATTCTAGAACTGCAGAAAACTTTAAGGAATTTATGTATTTTTACAAATACATTACGTTATTTGTACGATACCACTTTCAGTCTAAACAACATCATTGTGTTAAGACAGTGCAATCATTTAAGAAAAAAAAAAAGGCACCCATGAAGAAAAAAGTAAGTTGAACTTTTAGTCGCTGTTACTAAGCCAGAAAATTTGTTCTCACAAATATGGAGTCACAGAGCACCTCAATGATTTTGCTCTTTTATTCTGGAGTAAATGAGAATTCAAATGTGAGCATGTGTTTATTCCAGAGCAATCAGATCAGGGCAGATTTGGAAAATGTGAAAAGCCACTTGGAACTGTCTATCACCACTGCATGTATTTCACATAAAATTGATATGACTTTGCTCCAACAAGTTGTATTCTGAATATTTTGGCTACTAGCTTTATCAGGAACAAATTCATTCTTTTCAATGATATATGATTAGATTAATAGCTCCCCAAAATTATCTATAATTATTAACAAATTCTTAATATGACAAATACTTTCAAAACATTTTAGGCAAGCTAAATCTATTGGGGTTTCATCAAGTATTTGCAAAGGTCTTAATGGGGCATTTCTTTTTTCTAATCGTTTCTTTTTCTGAGGGTTTTCTTCAAACCCTCAAAGAAGATGAACGTTTGCTATATTAAAGGAATACATTTTTGCAGCCATTTTACAAACAGTAACAGCAATTCAGCCCCTACGGGTTACATACATGCATACACATGCACAAATGTACCGTCCAACGTAAAAAGTCACAAGTTGACATGCACTGGTGTACCACTGCCTAAGCCATGAAAGAACCCAGAAACCTTGACCTGAAATTCCTACTCCAAGCGCAAACAAAACTAATCCTAGTAAATCATTAAAAACCTCTTAAAGTTCATTACTTTAAAAGTCACACATTATTCCATTACTACATGTTTATTTATATAACCACTTCCTTTGTGATATTCAGAAGTAGCCTGGATAAAACACTAGCCAACATACTGCAGTTGACTGCACAGCATTAGCATCAAATGACCTGTGAACACAACACTATTTTTTAATGGAACTAATTCTCAAACAATGTTACAGTAGCTTGTGCAGAAAGCGAAAAGCGGTAATCTAATAGGTTTAAGGTTTTAATTGTATTTTATAATTTGTTTTTGAGAAATCTGTAAAATGAAAGGGCTCCTCAATTCATGAGATATCAGTCCCACCTCCTGTGACCATCCAAACTCCTGTTCTGTACTGCATCGTATCAGCATTTCCCATCAGAGGAGGCATTAAAGATCTCCTGTTTCCTACATCAAATCAGGATTCCTGTGTTATATTCTGGATTCCAGCTCCCTAGGCTAATTCACTTGATTCCCATGCTTCAAGTGCAAAAGGAAAGTTAGCTCAAAAATCGAGATGAGAATCAGCATTAACAGAAACCGTATTTTGCTGTGAAAGTGGATAGCCTGAATCAGCTAACATTTGTTAAGTGCTCTGCACTAATTCCATAAGTTGCCAACATGCGTACCAAATATGAGATGTAGTATTATTAACACCATCTAATGAAGACTTGTGTTTTAAGAAACAGGTTTTGCTGTTTTTAAAATTAAGCTACCACGGGGAATGTCTAAGAGAAGCAAAGCTAAAGGCTAGTCTCAGAGCTAGCCAGCGTGTACAGCATAGCAAATGACTCAGAGAATTACTAGAAAATAACTCCACTGAGATTTTTTTGATGGCATTTTTAACCATACAAAGCTCCATCTACACACAGTTTCTAAATATTTTTAACAACCTGAGCAGGAAATTAATTCTATGCAAGTCATTGCAGAATATTTATTTTCTGGGAATTATTATATTGGAATAAGGAATTCTAATTTTATAACGTGAATATATGAAAATGAAAGCATTAATTATTCACACAAATAAAATGAGAAAATTAATACATGCCATCTACTACAGTTACAATACTATATAACCTGATTCCATCCTCCATGGACTTTGAACCTGCTGCTTTTCCACACAAAGGTCAGATCTTTTCAAGCTGCAAAAATTTTCTTGACAATGCAGGACTTGGATATAGCACTTCATCAGTCCAAACCTGTTCTACTCATTTTGTGCATAGCAATGTACCAAGACCAAGCTGCTACCATTCCTCCTGGTCCTCATCTTAACCTGCTACTTGGTGGTTTACTTGAAAAGCCTGACCAGAAATGCAACATTTTACAAGAAACCAAGATTTGCAATACTAACAAAGCGTGCAGTTTTACCACAGCCTCCAGTTGCATTTCTTGTTAAGGTGAAGGATCCGGAAAGCATGTAGTGACATGACAATTTTCAAATTTAACTGACAAAAAAGACCTAAAAGGGTATGCTTCTATTCTTGATAGAGAAAAAAAAATACCCCTCACGCACCTAAAAGGAAGAAAAACACACATAAAAGCACTTTCCATTCTCTTTAACAACAGAAAAGCCAAGAACAGTCCTTAGTCCTAGCACCAATTCTGAATGGCTAATACCTCAGTGTACAGCAGTGAGGAAAGCAACCCGGACAATAGCCTTAGACCCCAGGGTAGCTTCATTAGGCAGCACTGCAAATTATTAGTGAATATGTAGAAGGAGAAGGGACCCCCAACAGAGGATTTTATCAACACATTGATTGCCTTCTTGTGACCCTACAAGGGTGAGAAGCAATGCTCTGAAAACAACATTTTCTCTTACATTTATTGTTTTGCTCACTGGGCAGATTCAGAATAAAATTACTAATGCTGCCATAATAACAGCCTTTTGCTAAACTGTCTGTAGCTTAAGACCCTGCACTATCAGCTGTGTTTTAAAGATCTGACTCCTATGGCAAGCTGTGCAGTGAATCTGCATGCAAGACCAAACTTCCAGACTGATGGCTCTATATTCCCATCCAACTATGTGGAAGGAGAAGAGCACTGGATCAGAGATCCAGGAATACCACATCCGAAGCTGATCACATCCTATGCAGTTTTCCACCACTCACAACTGACTGATCACTCATTGCTCTCACATCCCTATGTTATTCCCAAAACATTTGCCTTTGTTCCATTGTAACATCATTTTGCAGGGCACCAGCAATGCTCACGGTGTCCTAGGAGTGACTCAGGTGGCACATTCAACACTGAAGGCTGTTGTTGTCTTAAATAGATGGTGACTAAGATCTGTCTGGTTCTGTGACAGCAGGTCCCCTCAGCTGGAAAGGATATCAAATTTACCAACAGCAAGGACTGATGTAAGAGGATATAAATCTGTATGGAGAACAGACCGTCCCTCCCTTTTGTATCTGCAAATGCTGCAACTTCACCACCACCCATCTGCTCTAAATTCTGCATAACAATATTACCATGAAGCTTCCTCAGCACAGCACTCAGCAAAAAGTTTTCCAATCATTTTTATATAGTAGATCACTAAATGTTTTCCAGTACACAGATCTATACCTCCACAAAGGATTACTAGTAACAGGAGGTTTCCTTTTATACTGTTGGGTTTCCCATCCAAACAGCAGTGCTTCTTAAACCAGCTTTAGTACCTTCTGCTTTTCCCTTCGTCCCCAAGTCATCCTCCAGGTAACAGTGGTAAAAACATTTACCTAATCAGGTTGCAAAACAGAGGGGGAATCTGCTCCAGCTGATTGGTAATCCAATTGGAAATCATCTTTTTACTATTATTAGTGTTACTCTCTCACAAGTGGACCAGTTTCCCGACCAGTTCCCAGAATGACTGCACAAACATATACAGAAAACCAGCACAGGGCCAGGAAAGCACAGCGGAGTAACAACTACTCAAGGGAGAACTGTGGCTGAAAAGCAGTTCATTAAACTGCCCTTTTGCTTGAAAGGTTGCAGTCTGGAAGCTTCAGTATACATACGAATTCAATGCCTTCTAACATAGCACAGTCAAAACCTTGTGGAAAAAATATCCAGTTGCACTTGCTGACATTAATGCCATATGCATCCATTAAATTGAAGCTTGGGACAATAAAGAAAACAATATGCATGATGTAAACACTTGTTATTCACTATGTGCTCCCCTTTTAGTAAGAGAAAAGACAAAGGGGAGAGGGGAGATAGAAAAGGAACAGTAATTCTAACTTTGTTCTGGTTTTTTTACAGGGGATTAAAATTATTTTACCCTATGCATGTGGCTGGGAATTTCAGTTCAGGGAGCTATACATTTTGCACTGTGCTAAGACATTATTGTGTTCTGAACAATTTAAGAGCAGTATTGTGAGCTCTCTGCAAATGTAGGGAATTAAAAGTTCTTTCTGCTGTGTTGCTGCATGCTGAGTAAGTCTCCAATTAGTTGAGTTGTTAATTTTTTGGTTTTCTATATCTTGCCTCCATTAAACTGATTTGTTCAGTCATGCTGAACGGTCACCTGCCGCCTGTGCTCTAAAGTGTTGTGGTTGCCTTGGATGGTGATCTCTCTGTCACACTTTGTTCACAGCATTTCTAACAGTGGGTTATATTTCCCTTTGTGGCATTTTTATTTGCTTCTAGAAATACATCTGAAATTGCTGGATGAAAAGTTTCCAGCTTTCTTCTGGGTTCCTTCCAGTCCTCTTCTGCTTCTACATGGAAAGGAACTTATTGGAAAAATCCTATAAAATTGAATAGAAAATTACACTCTCCCTCCCACCTAACCTGTGAATTTTAATAGACACAGTGCTACCTGCTGTAAACATTCTTCTCCCAATAGGCTTTGGATCAGAGATGCAGGTCTGTACCAGTGTATTTGAGACAGTTCCTTCTTTGAGGCCATTTCGATGAAAATGAACAGAGCTACACTAAATTAAAACAGGGTCATATTATCCCGAGCAAAACATTCACAACATTATTTTAATCACTGAAGGAGCTCAAGTTTGATAAAGGGTCTTTTTTTGTAAAGGAAACATAACCAAGTCTCACTACCTCACAAAGTGTGCATTTAAATCGTTCACTTGTCAGACTAAGGCTTTTCTGCGTATTTAAAACACATGCATGAGCCTATCCCTATTTGCTAAGCATATACTTACCCACAAATTTCCAGGTATTACACATAAGCATCAGCTTATACATAAATGTGTGTTTGACTCATGTAGAAATTCAGTCCTAATACAAACTGGTATCTTGCTTCTGCTGATCTCCACATTCTTCATTTCCTTGCATCAGCTCTTTATGTGATCCATTACTACAAACCTGATCATAAAAATTTCGTACTGTATATCATTAGGCCTTTCTCAAGGAGTTCATTCTGTAACGTTGTGATAAACTTTAAAGTCTAGCTCAGATATAACTGGACCCATCAGTGAATTTGTTCCATACTTCTCCCAATCTCTTTGTTCCCCCTGCAAAGTTACAACTCGCTAGAACTTTCACTTGACTCACCTCTCATTACTCAGTACCATAAATTCATCTCCCTCATATACCCTTGGACAACTCTGAACAATTCCTTTCCCTGCCTGACTTGTCCACCTGCCCAGTTCTCACATTTGCTTAATAAAGCATATGAAAGAGTGGGGTCTTCTGATAACAGTTTACTACACTTAATTTCTAGGGAATGTCAGTTTCATTGAGTGATGCACAAACTGGTCGTTAATTGAATTCCATGTCCATAGGGACCTGAATGTACCTACCTCATGCATATGTAGGCAGCTTTGCTTCTTTTAAGACACAAACATATTTCTTGTCAGATAGGAAGTGCTGTTATGTGTATATATTTTCTTCCCTCTTGTTCGTTTTGCATAAAACAGATGAGATTCAGTGTTTGCCATAGCAGACATATTTTTTCCAGGGCACAACAGCAGCCTAGTGTTGGATGATAAAAGCTTTGCCTGCCATCTATATAATGTAATTGCAGTTTGAATGTTCTGGGTTCTTGTATTTCTGTGTTGCACTCCACATGCATAATGCTGAAATCACAGGCAGGGTGATAAATGTTAACAATTTATTCAGTGTTTGAAAATATGGAGAATAATCTCTCTCCCTTGGTCTCCCTTCACTCAGATGTTTAAGACCAGAAAGTACTATCAGATCCCCTTGTCTGACCTTCTGTGTAATACATACCCTTGAATTTTATCATCACCTGTATACTGAGCCTGGCAATTTTTTTCTTCTTTCTACTATGATACATCTTCTAAAAATATGCTTTTCATTGCCCTGTCTTCAATTGGAGGCTTAAAAACATAAGGACTTCGTGTCCTTTAATAGCTATTCCAGTGGTTAATCAATCTCCCTCTTAGAAATGAGGAACCAATTCGTAATTTGAATTTGTCTGGATGAAACATTCAGCTATTAGTTTTCTTCATGCCTTACCCTGCTAGAATAAAGAAGCCTTTATTATTAAGCAGTTTTGACTCTTGAAAGTACTGATGTCTTGTAATCAAGTCTCTACTCAGTCTATTTTTGGGTAGAGAAATCAGCTTCCAATACTGTAAGGTACCTGCCTTTCCCAAACCCCTTCTGCTCTTTCAATAAATACCTTAAAAGCATTTAGTGATGATACAAAACATCCTGGAATCTGAAGCGTCCTTCTGGTATTTAACATTCACAAACCTGGCACAAAAGGCGGAAAAATAATGGTAAAATTCTGTAAACCTTCTGCAGTCATTTCTAAGTGTCTGGTGCCCCAAAGTGAGGATTTCCTAAAAGTGCTGTTCCTACCCACAACTCTCTTTCAAGCATGGTAAAATCTCCTGGCTCCACCTAACTTCCAGAACCAGATCAGAGACAGTGTTTTGATGATGTGGAAAGAAAGGGCCATCTTCTTAGCACTCATATTTATCTACCTACTTCAGAGTGGTCTTGTGAGGATTATCACTTTCCCGTGCAATCTGCTAGGTTTAAATTAGATAATTTGCAAAAAGAATATTTTAAATCATCATTCTTGCTGCAGAAATGGGTTGTGCAAGGGGATCCTGCCTGCAACAGGACCTCTTACTGAAACTCCTTAACTTTTGGTTCTTAGCTTTCTGAAAATGAAGAGATTCATCCTGTCCATGAGTTTTAAAAGCAGCAATAAATTAATCTCTCTGCTTTTTTACCTCCTTTCTATTTTTTTCAGCAGCAAACTCGACTGTCCCATAATTAGATAAAGGTGACACCCATGCACACATATTCACTATTTGCATAGGATATGACTTATCTGTCAGAAAATATGTTCAACTAATAATTAGCATAGAAATGCTCCTTACCAGATGTGTATTTCTTTCTACCAGAAAAGAAAAGCCTGAATAAAAAGAGATTTTGTTTTCTTAAATTTAGCTGGTTGAAGCCCAACTCCATGGCTAAAAACAGAGCTCAAAATTAAATTCTTATACAGACCTAAGCCAATAAAATGGTTTAGCTTTGATCTGACCCAGGGCAAAGAAACTCCATAATGGATAACTAACAAAAGAGTTCTGACAGCAAACCTGACCTCAGGACTTGTCTCTGCATGCCACGTTTTGCTAAACAGGCAGGGAAACACTTTTGCTTATTTGTCACTTTCTTTAATCATGGGCCTTGATCCTTGACACAGACTGTTCAAATGAACCCTAATGTTATACTGGAGCTCATTCAAGACACATTTTTAGTTTGTGAGCTTGAGTAGTGTCCTTTGATAGTGTCATTTGGTAGGTTCAGAGCCCAAAGAGTAAAAACAGTAAAATCTACCTTCCCTCTGTACTGGGTTTGGACAGCTGAATAGCTTGGTTTCTTTCCACAGCAATCGCAGTGCAGTTTTGTTGGGGGATTTTTGGTATATTCTTTGTTGGTTTTGTTTTTTTTTTCCCCCCAAACATTGTACTATTTAAACGTGTAGTTTCACTGGCTTAGCACTATAGAGTGCTATCATCATCAAAGGGAAGAGTTGTAAAATAAGTCTTCATCTCAATAGGTGAATTTATTGTTGTCATAAAAATAAAGGACCACAGGGTTCACTGCATCCACTGTACTGAAGACACAGAGTGCAAGCTTGGGGAATTTACTGTAGTATACCACTGTGTCATTGTACCTGCCTGCAAACTTGGCTCCAGCTGACATCTGGAAGCATTAATAAAGAAAATGCAACCTAAGGGGAAAGAACCAGGGGTATTTGATTTGTCGAAAGAAAAATATACGTTATTACAGAGTTGGAAAGCAAGTTATATGCCAGAGTTTGTATTTTACACAGTGAAGATGTTAGCTGGGCTTTATTAATGTTTTCATAAATTATTTGCTGATACACAGCCCCTTACAGAAATTGCATAGTTATTTAGATGGTTTGGAAGTTTGCCCTTACAGGAAACACAGGAATTTGCAAATGGTTCCACAGCCTGTTATTTTAAAGGTTGTTATCCTGAAAGTGTCAGGAAAGACGGTTTTCTCCTGTGAGTCCATGAAGGGCAGAGACAGGGTCTGTACTGAGAGAACGAGCTGGACGGCAGAATGCATCAGATGAAGAGACAGTAGGTGGTATAGAGCTTTAGGATCTCCAGCAAACACTCCTTGCCAGAGATGTTACAAGACTGAAGATGCTTGTATAGGAAAACAGGTTTGCAAGGAACACTATGCTCACCTTTCTCTGTAGGTAACTATGGGGCCCAGCAGAAGATAAAACCCAACTGTGCAAACCTCTGTACAACACCAGAAACATTCCCAGCCCTGAAGAGACTATAGCCTGAATAAAACTGGAAGGCATTTTAGGCAACTAGAAGTAAAAAGGGTAAACTGATTGTACAAGAGGTCAGCAGTAGAGCTCACAGAAAAAAAACCAAATCAAAGACAAATCAAGTCCACAACCTGCACAACACAACTCTTTTCTAGATCAGCAACAGTCTGCTCTAGAGAATTAATTTCCAGTTTGAGGATACACCTCATCTAATTTAAAGACCTAGTTCCGAAAGACTTGGCTAGACTGCCTTTATAATGAATGGAGAATTATCAACAGAATGCTGTCTAGTTTTTGTATGCCTGTCTTTGGCTAGGAGGAGTAACAACATAGGAGTCTCCAGAGTTTTCTAAATGCAGTGAGAAGAGTCCCACCCAACATGACTAGGATAATCATTTCTGGAATCCTTTGATTCAAGTTGCAGTTGAGCATGAAGAAAAATCCCAGGTGATTCCAGAATTAAAAAAGGCAAAGAGGAAATGCTTTAAAGTGAAAACAAATTGTTCTGCTGACAGTAACTGAAATTGTGCATGCTGTCCAGAGAAAAGTTCTACTTCTCTATGATTTCACATATTACATGCACAATTAACAAACAAAAATTCTGGGCTCTCATTGAAGTCCCTGAGGAACCTCCCTGGTGATTCTAATGTAAACACAGTCCTATTGTATATTCTCAAAATAAATCTACAACTGACAGATCATACCACATGGGCATACAGCTTTTAAAAGCCTAACAGTTACAGATGTTTCTGGCATGAGAAATTGCTGGGATGGGAATGGGGAGATGGCTTTGTCACTGTTCTGAACTTGCTGCAGAAACATAGCCTAGCGAGAGATAAAATTGTACAATATCCTGTGTTGAGAACATAGGAAATAATACTTTTTATGTTTTAATATATCACAGAATCATAGAATCATCAAATGGTTTGGGTTGGAAGGGACCTTAAAGATCATCTAGTTCCAACCCTCTGCCATGGGGTTCCAACACCTCCTGCTAGACCAGGCTACTCCATCCAACCTGTGATGGAGTATCCACAACTTCCCTGGGCAACCTGTTCCAGAGTCTCACCACTCTCATAGTAAAAGAACTTCTTCCTAATTTCTAATCCAAATCTACCCTCTCCCAGTTTGAAGCCATTGTCCCTCATTTACCTCAATAAAATCTCCCCAGAACGTTCTCTTCTCCAGGCTGAACAACCTCAACTGTCTCAGCCTGTTGTTGTAGAAGAGGTGTTCCATACATCTGATCATCTTTGTGATCCTCCTCTGGACCCACTCCAACAGGTCCATGTCCTTCTTGTGTGGGGACTCTTAAATTACTTAAAAAATATTAGACAATTTACAGCTCTAAACACACACTGATTTACTTGTTCTTAAGACACTTTTCTCCCCCTCTTCTGTCAAATTCTAGAGAAGAAAGCTTTCTAATGAAGGTTTCTACATTAGTCTGTATCTTAAAGTCACTACCTTGAAGTCTTCAAATATAACAGAAATGTTCAAATAGACACCTAGATTCCTAGATCTCCTGTCTTAAGGGACTGACAATGTATGAGACACACAGATGGAGCTGCACCGCAGAGATGAACATCTGCAGAAAGCATGCACATGAGTAACACTACTTGATGGGAAAGCCTACATTATGCCCCTCCATTATTCCCCAGCTGTTGTGTTAAAATTCCACAACCAAGGCAGGTCAGCTTTGCCAAATACCTGAAAAAGACTATGGATTTTCAGAGAAAAAGAAGCTGTGAACATTGTTCAGCATCTCACTGAAGCTGAAGAGTGGGCCAGAAGCATGAGAAGTAGTCTCATGGGAGCTGTGACCGGTCTGCATACTTGGACATCTCTTCCCAGAGCAGGAATGAACTACAGCAACTGATTTCAAGGCAGAAAGAAATGATAAACCACTCATAAGCTGTTAATCCTATGTCTTCATAAAGCTACTTTAATTTGGTGTGAAAGTAGCTACTGGAGAAGTAGCCTCATAACACCCAGATAGAAATTCAAAGTGTGTGTTGTCAGCTCAATTTTCATTGCTATTTTGGTGATAAATCAGAGGAAGTCTGTATCAGTTCAGCTGCCTATGCCACAAACCAGCAGGACTGAGATTGCCATTGTGCTCTCACGCTGCAGATCAGACGTGGCATTCTGTGCTTCCCCGCCCCTGCATTTGGTCAGGGCAGAGACATCTCAGGCTTGGGTTTGATATCTGGAGTGCTATAAAAATAAATTGTAATGAATACCACAGAAAACAAGAGAGGACAGGAAAACAGTAATCTAAAATTTTTCAGCATTAGTAAAAAGTTATGAAAAACTTAGCTGGCTAGAAAGATAATACTGGAGCACTTGTCACAGGTAAGTAACAAAACCTTTTTCTATTAAAAAATGTTGCTTCAAAGAGCTCCAAAATCTGCATACTTTCTTAAAATGCACCTACATTAGAGCTTTGGCTTCAGCTCAGACATAGCTTTGATTCAGCTCTGCCACCTTCCTGCCAGCTGTCTCCATTTGCCTGTCATCGATCTGTTCGAGTGGTTTTGGTGCTTGCACACTAAATTCCTTTCAGAGGAAACTTAATGAACAGATGTGCTGCACATGTACTTCACTATTTAATGAAGTAAAATTATGGCACACGGGGTTATGAATCCACCTATGGGCCGAACTACCTCACGATCCCCCCCAGTGGATACCTGACACCTATCTGCCACTGAAATGCTCTTGAACCCTTCAAAGATCCTGAGACAATCTGGAGCAGTTAACATTCTGCAAAGGATGTCAGTGTTTCCTTCTGGTAGAAACTGCCAGCCCTCTACTGACTATTCCAACTGATATATCACCTACTTCTCCTTCCAGAAGAATCTACATTTTATACTTTTGCCTGGCTTTTACCTCATCTACATTTTGCTGCCATGCCCCTTTCTGAATCTTTATTATTTATTTTTCTTCCCTTCTCCCCTGCTTTTTACTTTCTGTAAATTCTCTCAGCATATTGGCAGCTAGTCTTTTCTCCCAGCGGGAAATTCCAAGTGGTGCAATTTGACAAACTGAGGAAAATACCTACTCGTTAAATTTCCTTGAAGACTGGCAAGGTTTTCTTAGGAGTTAGGGTTATATGCTGGCAGCATCAGAATACTGCGGACTTCCTGTTCACTGCTACCTGAGACAAATAGTGATAAATACCCACTCATATTTGGAAAAAAGAGAAGATATTTTACAGAATAACAAGAGATGCAATACACTTCAAGGTGGCAGAATGTGTTGGGATCCCATTTGTTGGGAGCACTGTGCTGAAACTGCATCTCCACTGGACTTTTAGTTCTCTGCTTTCCCAGGTGATCCCACAGCCCCATCACCAAGATTGGGGCTATCAGCATTGTTTTCACCTCTCATCCTTGTGTTTTCACCTCTCATCCTTGTACCCATAGAAAACATTAGCAAGGAGACAGACTGGAGTGCTGATTTACCCCACCCAAACTCCCTCTGCAGTACCTTTGCCAGCTCCCAATACCAAACCAGTCAGCTGGAAAAGCAGCACTGATTTTCACTTTTTTTTGACATTTTTTTTTCACATTTAGTCCAGGCTGGGGAGGTGGAGAGATGATTGAGGTTTCTTGTATGATAATAGCACTGTGCTCAGAAATGCAGACAAGTGCTGTATATTGTAAAGCAGAGTGATGACAAGAGCTTTATGCTTTGAAAAGCAATTCTCCCAAAGCCACAAAGCAACTATTGCTGTCACTCCCCACACTCCCCCATCCTCTTTGAATGCCAAGCTCAGTCTAAGCATCAAAAGGAGCCCTGCATGTGGTGAGCCATGACAAAACAGCCCTGCTAAACTTCCTCAATGACCTCAGTCAGTGAATGTCTTGTCCCTCACAGGGAGCAGTGGTGAGTACTGTTAAAGGCATGGTCGATCCCTCTGCAATGGTTTGTCCTAACTCCCTTCACCAGAAGGATTAAGCAGGTTTAAGGGAATATGGAATGTGCTGCTGTTCCTGAATGCCTGATGTGTACACGCAAGGCGTTCCCCTCTTATCTGAGAGTGGCCTTCAAGCATTTTGAGTTTTCCCAAGCATGTTAAGCTGTTTTCCTCAATTTTTACTTCTTCCACTGGCCAAATATGATTCTTTTGAAGTGAAGCCCTGATAGATTTTTCGGTCAATTGACAAGGGACTGATTTGTCTGTATTCAGAGTGAGTTGTACAGTCTTTTAACACACAAAGTATGACCAATCATATAACGAGGCAGAATACAATGCAAATTATAGGAGCCCACAATGGCTCTCCAAGCCCCAGTTTCCATGTACCTAGGCCCCTGTGACTGCAGGGACCATGTTTCCTATCTGGGGGTCTGCTGGATGACAGTGACACTCCTGTTTAACTACCAATCTGCACTGGTAATGTGGAAGACAGCTATGGTAATGTGAATATGTGTCCACAATCGAGGCATAGCAGAACCCACACATCACCATGTATCACATCCATGGGGCTGATAGCATTCTCCAGTTAATACTTGCATCATTCATTACATTTCCTCTTAATGGAGGTACACTAACACAGACAAGTGAAACAGCACCCAAGTATCTCCCAGTAAGTATTGCCAGCTCCAGGAACAGTGCTAAGATTCAGTAAGGATATTTTAACTGGTTTTCTTGATTGTCAAGAGTTTGTGGCTGAAAGTACCTTAACTTTAGCTTGTTTCCTGTTTTTCATAGGTGTGGGTTTTACTGACTGACATTTTTTAGAAGAAAGTACACACTACTTGGGAACTATAACCTTATACTGATGACTTCTTTCAGCAACAGGTAGACAGAGATAGAAATTGCAAAAGAGGAGTTCATAACGAGCAATAACTCCATTGAGCTCTGTGCATTTGGTCATTATCAGTATTACTAATGATCTGGATTGCTAATGGAGGAAAGAGTTTTAATCTATAGGCCTAGGTTCTCAGCACAAAAGTTTTCTAATAAACAGAGGTAGCCCATCAGTCTAAATAGATATAAGCAGCAGGATGAGTGCTTCTGAAACTGTGAAAAGGAAAAATAAAATAGAAGAGATCATAGAATCATAGAATGTTTTACGCTGGAAGGGACTTCTAGAGGTCATCTGGTCTAACCTCCCTACACGAGTAGGGACATCTCTACTTAGGGCAGATTGCTCAGAGCCCCATCACGCCTGACTTTGAATGACTCCAGGGATGGAGCCTCCACCACCTTTCTGGGCAGCCCATTCCAGTGGTCTATCACCCCCATACTGAAGAACTTTCTTCTAATATCCAGTCTAAATCTATCCCTTCCTAGCTTAAAACCACTGCTCCTTGTCCTATCATTACAAACCCTTTTGAACAGATTACCATATAAACAAGAAAGGAAAGAAAGATTTGTCATAACCAAAAGTTAGGTGCCTGCAAGCAGCAGGGGGAAATAATAATACAAAAGAGATCTCTCTGATATTTCTGAACAACCAGAAAGGACTTACAATTTAATAAAGACAGCAGCACCTAAAGAACATACCAAGACATTCAGCAACCTTTGCAAGCATCTGACGGACAACTCCATTACATTCAAGACAGGAACCAAAGACATTACAATACTAATAATTGGTTTTGCATACATTAGATGACAAGGGGCTAACAGAGGTTCACATCACACTGGGGTGTTTTGACAGTGATTGAATTGCAGTAATCAAACCACTCCACAAAAAAATAAAATGTCCAGGCAGTTTAATATCCCAGGCAGAGGATCAGTGTAAACCCTGCATCACCAGTTTTTAAGGAAGAAATGCAGCACTTTAAGTAGCATGGAAAGATAGAAGACAGGGTGCAGACAATGGGGCACATTTTGTGTCACTCACGGTCATCAGAGGTCCGTAGTAGGGAAGCTGCCTTATTACACTGCTGCTTCTTGTTCATTCCCTTCCTTAAAATCCACCCTCTAAGCTTTCTCTAACCCTGACTTCAGTGAGAG
Organism: Megaceryle torquata; assembly: GCA_024611175.1. NCBI lineage: Eukaryota > Metazoa > Chordata > Aves > Coraciiformes > Cerylidae > Megaceryle > Megaceryle torquata. The sequence continues at coordinate 65,291 of JANIJG010017283.1, forward strand.
CAGGAATGAACACTTAGCAGAAAAGTCCATAGGACTGGAACTACTCAGCATGTAAAATTGGCTTCTTAAGAAATAGTTCTCACCTGTGAGCTCTAATGAATGATTACAGCATTTAAGAACAAGTTAGGATAGACAAAGTATATTTTTAGCATTAATATATAAGGATACATGCCGTTGATAAGCAAGACAGGAAGTCTGTACCAGAGCTGCAGCACTGCAAATGTAGTCTTTGCCTCACCAAGCTTCTTTTGTTCTTCCCCCCACCACTGTCATTGTTTCAATGGTGTTATCTATCCAATGTATGCAATTCATATGAGAAGCATATGTTGTCATCTGCTGCACATTGTATTTACACACACACGGTTTGTAATCAAAAGCAGTACAGCTGACTTTAGCAGTCAAAAACCTTAGAAAAGTACGTTAGCACTGGCTTTTGAGGCTGGAGCTGGTTAGCAGTGTGTACTTTGGCAATTAGAAAATATTTTCTCCCTACTGTTGAAAAACAAGTAATCACCCATTTCCTCCTTCCCATGTTCCAAGGCCATTTTTGTGAGGAAAATGATGAAATTGTATCAGGAAGCACGTGGATAGCTAGGTACTCACATGATACTGGAGCCTGTAATACTAAACATGTTGGATGACTCTTGCAGAACCCCTTCCCAACCTTCTGCCAAGTTTACTACTTAAATTGAAAGGTCTGTTCTTCAGGTAGACTGAGGTTGCTGTGGTACTTCAAAAATATATGTGGTGCATTTCTTCTCATAATGGACAAATGCAAGCAAAAAATGTTTTCCTTTTCTTCCCAGGAACTACATATATTCCTTAACCTAACACAGGCCAGGACAAGTTAGTTGTATATTTATTTGCTGGTGGACTTGGGAACAAGCCCAAGATTTATGAAGGGAAGAGCTCAGTAAAATTCCAGATTTAGTCTGGGGAAAAAAACCTGAAGGTTTAGTCACTAACATGATCTCTCCACTTCTTGTATCTTCTACACAAGACTACAAATGCTTCTAGAAGTGACAACTTCATAAGACATTTCCTTGCATTTCTCCATTTGCTATGACCCAGAAGTATGAGCCATCTCTAAGGTCTGACTTTTCATTTGAAAATTGAATAAAAATTCTTCAAAATCTTCTAGTGAGTTTCCACTTTCATTCTTACATAATTCTACTGGTAATTTAGTATTATGTCTTCCTTGACAATGCTTAGCAGTGTTTATGGCTTATTGTTAAGGTAATCAAGGAAGTTAACAAAAGATGTCATATAAACCAGTGCTAAAGGCAATAGTCACCTTGAATCGAATACGAGCACTCTTTGGGAATGATCAGCCATTCCTTTTTAATCTTTTACCACAGGAAAAAGAAAACCATCTTTACAGCACCAAACAACCTTTGAGGAAGTTCTCACATACCTCTCTTGCTGATATAATGACACTCATCCTTCACTGCTCTGAAAAAAAATGAAACAGGCAATCTCCTCCCTTGTCAAGTATCCAAGCATCAGTAACACAAAGGTCCCTCTCACTAGAACACCTTCATCATGCCAGCTTTGATCCAACAGCACACTGTATTGCTCTCCTTGAAGCACCTCCAAACCATCAGTACAAATTCAATGCATTTTCAGTCACAGATTTAAGTAATGAGGGCTTTGGAAGCTGTTAAAACCTGTTTATAGATACAGATTTGACAGTACACCCATGCAATTCCAAACTGATTCTTAACCGTTTCCTGACTGATTTAGAGCCAGCCAATGAAATATGCCTGATTAGTATCCCCATTACCACAAAGAAACACAAGGTCGGGAATAGCTCTGCAACCTTTCATTACAGATGGCATTTTGCTTATAAAGAGTATAAGGAATGAAGTAGAGGTTGATATTTTTGATTGGCATAAAGTTCTCCGCTGGGCTTTCTGCTAAATGGCTTTTATAATGGTTACTGATGACACAGATATCAGACTATTCATTCTGGTCTGAGCCAAGCCACCTCTTTCATATGTCACTGAAAGGCTGTCATGTAGCAGTATTTGGTCACAGAAAAGGAATCATAGCAACAACCTATAGTCTGAAGAACTTCATACCCAATTTCTAAACTAGTGGGTCCATTGGAGCATGATATATATCACATATGGCAGATATGTGGTATGGAAGAAAGCAAAAAAGTTCAGAAAGTAATGAATCTTAGTACATATACAGAACTGACAAACTTGACTGTTTTATCAAAGCTGAAAACGGGAAAGAAACAGTCCATGAGAAATTTAATGAGACCGTATTACAGTCCTTACAACTTGGCTCAATCAGACAATTTTACAGACTACTTTGTCTTTTCACCCTGGTGACTCTATGCAAATTATGGCTGGAGACCTGAGTGGCAAGGAATTTTGTAAGCCCATTACTAATGGAACACATCACCTGAATATATCAATGAATAGCTCTATTTAATATTTGAAGGTGTGGGTAAGCCACACACAGAAGGGCTCATCTAACCCAGTGTAAGAGTAAGGAAGGTAAGAAAACTATTCTTTACAATCAGGTTTCAAGGAAACATTAAGATACATCAATAGATGAGTTAAATGCGACAATATGGATTAGTATATGACAACATTAAATCTACTTATTCAGGGTTTGTAAAACCATCAGTCTTTTTCACACATCCTAAACTAACAGATATTAAAGATAAGCCAGCATAAAAGCAACGGAGCAAACTTCATGTTGCTGAACCTCTGGCAAAGCTCCCATCAAATGAGAAACACATGCAAGATTCTAGCTTTATAGGTCTCTATGTTAAATTAAATATTTGTCTCTGAGACAGCTGGAATTTACATATTGCACTAAAATGGTAGATTAATTTTTCTCCCTTTTATAAAGGCCAGGAGCTTTGAACCTGAATAAGTTTCAAGTTGGCTAACTATTAGGATCCCAATTTAGAGAAAGCTAGCATAGTAACAAGAAGGCTAGAACATATTTTTTCTTAGACAAACCTCTCTCCCCAATGTCATTCAGGTTTGCTTTTGTTTTCACACTTTTCAAGAATAGCTTTGAAAGCTCCCTCAAGTGTCTCTGAGGAAGAATGACACGTTTGTCTGAAGTTCCTTAAACCCGAACTCGAAAAGCTGACTGCTCCTTTGGGGCTACCAGAATCACTCTGCATTTCACTGCACGAGCTGACTGATTATTGCTACAAATACAAGCACACATTGAAAGAAGACAGCAGAGGGAATGGTTGAGTACAACATAACAGGAAGCAGCAGGATGCACAAAGGTGATGCAGAACTTGGCGTGAGTCAGCAATTGAAAAACACAGACAACATAGGATTTGAAAATATATGTTTCAGAATTCAGGTTTCATCTTTCTTATCTTTTCATGGCTGTTCTCATTACTTTCTCATTAACATGAGTTACCATGACTTCAATGTGAAGCGATGGTAGAGTAGGCAAAACCAAGTTGCAAAATAGCAGGTGTTTCCTCAGAGCAAGGGGGACAAAGTATGAAAGAAAAACCAAAAATTGGATTGCTTATGTCAAAGCAACCCGCACAGTAGTTACTGGGCTTTATCCATATAATATGCCTATTTTGTAAGTGGATTATTGAGCAAATTATTCAGGCATTATTCTATTGAGCAAATTATTCTAAATTAGGTGCTGTGTGGTAAAGAGTCATCTGAAACAAATGCAGTCAGCTGGTGTTCAGCAAGAAGAACAAATGTTTGCATTATCTGGCTAATTCTAAACTAGCAAATAAGAGTTGTGAGAGGGAATGAATAATCACCTGTACTGTTAAGAGTGACTTGGAGAACAACTCAGGAGTTAGCACAAGTCAGGTAAAGTTTCAGATTAACTGGTGCAGATAATGATAATGCCTGGACCTTTTCACGTGCCAGCAGTGGAATGGTACTGCAGCAGTTCTGTGGAGTGTCTCAGGCCTCCACGCACATGCATAACCACATCTGACAAACAACCCAGTTCATACTCTCAGGAGCTGCAAATAAAGAGCAAAGCAACTCCAAAAAAAAAACATGCTGGACTCTCAAAGTGACCACTGCACAGACAGAGCAGCAACATGACCAGCAGGGCACAGTCCCACAGTTCAAAACAGGGTGAAGAGAGCAGGGGTGGGAACTTCAAGAGGTTCCACCTCCAGCTCAGGAGTCCAACAACCATCAGGCAAAGACAAGGTAGTGAGTCAAAGCCAAGATCAATTCAGAAAATTAGAACAACAATTTAGGAACAGCAAGGAACACAATCAGAGACAGGTACAACTACTGCAGAGCTCCAGCAAAGGCTGGGTTCCAGGACCTGAGCCCGTGGTACCAGGAGAAGAAGGTATGTCACGTCCCAGGTGAAGCTAATCAGGGAAATTAAGACCTAATCAGGACAGACACTTACAATCATAGGATCGTTAAGGATGGAAAAGACCTCTAAGATCAAGTCCAACCATGAACCCAACATTATCATGACCACTAAACCATGTCCCAGAGTGACATGTCTACGTATTTTTGAATACCTCCAGGAATGCTGACTCCACCACATCCCTGGGCATCATGTTGCAATGCTTCACCACTCTTATAGTATATAAATTTTTCCTAATATCCAATCTAAACCCCTGCTGGTGCAACTTAAGGTCACTCCTCTCATCCTATCACTAGTTACTTTGGAGAAGAGGGCAACACCCACCTCACTACAACAGAGCAGTAATGTCTCCCCTCAGCCTTCTCTTCTCAAGACTAAACAGTCCCAATTTTCTCATAAGACTTCTTCTTTATCTCAAGGTATTGAGAAAAAACCTTACAAAACAAAAAAAAAAAGCCATAAAGAAATGAGAGAAAACTTCAGGGACATTTATAAGAAAATAGTTCAGGAACAGTGAACCTCTGAACATATATGAGGTGGCAGCAAGGCCATTCAAGAACACAAGCTACTGGTGAGCTAATGCATACAGTCCCAGTTTGAATCTGAAGTCCCATGTTTGGCCCAGGATTGCAAATACTGGTCCAGTGCTGTTCATCAGGGTTCTCTTTCTCAGGACAAATTGTCATCCATCAACCAAGGAGTCAGCTGAGATATTATGAGTCTGGAATTTAAGACATGCTTCCTCTTCCCTCCAACTATGTCTACCACAAAGAGGCAGACCACTAATGAAGGCACTTTTTCAATGTCACTCTTACCATTTTGCCACCAGGTCTGTAGTAGACAGACCCCAGAGCAGAAGGCAACTGTAATGAACCCTAATGGCTTCTGCAATTGACTTTCACAAAGAGGAAGGAGAGTGGGCACACAGACGTATTTTGTGACCTGGTGACACTATGGAGCCTTTGACAACAGCATTGTGCACCACACAAAAATTCAGAACTGACCATCACAACATCCAGTCTGTCCCTCGAGGTTATTCCCCCTTGCAATCAGGCAGCTGACTGCACTCTCAGACCATTGAGAACTGCAGTGACTATCTGGAGCAGTTTAGTTACTGCCAACAGACATATTATTTATGACCATACTTGTTATCTCTCATTTGGCACAATGCACGGTGGTGACATTCAAAGCTCATGCAGCCTGACAGGCACTGGTGGGAAGATCCACCACTGGCCTCATAAATGAAAAGTATACTAGTAGCATGGATGCTCTCAGTATAGACAAAGTACATGTGTGCTGGGGAGACCACTACGGACCCCCTCTGTCAGCTTTCACGTCTTAGTAAGCATTGCCAATTTCGACATGGGTAAGCATTGCCAATTTCGACATGGGTACATGATCTGATTAATTGCCTCAAAGATTCTGTCTATTTATCAGTAAAAATTAGCAGTGTTCTTCAATCTTCAAATGAAATTGAAATAAACATTCAATTTTAGAGCACACACTTTTGACATTACTAAATTTTTTAATTTTTGTTTTCACTATGAAATTTCAAACACTGGAACATGTTGATGAATTGGCATTTGCCAAAGGAAATGCATCCACTTGTGTACAACTGAGGTCACTTTAACACAGATCTACCTCAAGACAGCTATCATATTTCCCCTTTCTGGACTGTCACATAACAAATGCTTATTCAGGAAAAAAAACGCAAACACTTCCCTGGCCTATTGCCTTCATTGCTGAGTCAGAAGTTACAGATATTTTGATCAGCTCAACAGGCAATAACATTACAGCAAGTGTTGTTGTTGCACCCTAAATCTGAAAAAAGACAGTGAAGGCAGGAAGCACCCTTTCAGCTAAGGACAGCTCAAGTGAGACTTTCTAATATATATATGGATAAAATAGTGGGTAACAGTAGCATAATATACTTTTTCCCTTGGATTTGTTCAGTCAGGTTTTTTTTATTTTATTTTTGTTGTTAACTGGAACAATAAAGAAGGTGGAACATATAATACAAGCCTGAGGGGTACAGTAATAAATTCACACTTCTTAATGATCTGTCCTGGTTCTAGCAATGAGACCCTGACAGCTGTCAGGTTTCAGACACATCAGATGCCTATTGTGAAATGTAGTGAGACTATCCAAGGCCTGTTAAGATTCTCAGTGTTGCATATGCCTGGCCCTGGGAAGTCTGACAAGCCCTTTGGAATTATGCATCATGCATGAATATGACAGATTTTTTATAGACAAGGAAAAATCGTCTTATCATGGGATTTGTGTCCTTCCTGGTTGCTCAGAGTTCAGCTTTATGTTGATCATATGTTTGCACACTCTTCCAGTGGGACACAGGGGCTACCTCCAGGATCCAAATTTACAGTATTTATGATCCAATTCAGCCAAAATATAAGGATATTATTTATTCATCTGGATGGAATGCAGTATGAGAGCATAGGAAGTGCATAAACAAGCATCAAAGGACCCGATTCCCCAAAATGTTCCCTGTCTGTGAAAAGTAGCAAGAACCATAAATTTACATTTATTTCAGAATTGTTTAAGCACCAGGCTCCTGTCTCATGTGGGATACACCAAGATGAGCAGGACAGAGGTAAACAGATTCTTAAACTCATAACACTGGAAACTATGGGGTAGACCTCAAAGCAAGCACATGCATACCTTTGAATGGTTAGGAAAAAAAGCAGAACTGTGCTTCAGAATGAGGTAACAGTAGGATTATTTGTCTTTGGAATACATTTTGGGCACATTTGGGATTGGCAAGGAGATATGGCAATTCAGATCTCAGCCAAGCCATCACATTGATAAAGGGCCAAATTCTAAAGTTCACTTTTAATATCCTGCCTCATTGAGGGCTGAGAGAAATGGAGAGAGCAGAATTTGATGTACTGTAACAATTTAAGAAATACATGCCATAAACCACTAGAATTCAGAGAATCAGAGGTTCTACATACTAAGACAGAGTCAGCCAACAGTTACATCACCACTAATCAATCTGTATGTTAATCATGCCAGGCATAGCAGGTTGCACTCCCTGCTTCCAATATCCTTCAGAATTTTTTCTACTTGTCAATTTACTTTTGATGCTTCCACAATCATCGTGCAAAGTAAGCCACTAGGCTTTTTTGAACTAATTCTTGTGACTACTGTTCTTTGTTCACAGTTCTCCTCTAGGTCCCAAAGCACAGAAAGACAAGTCCTTCCACCATGCTAATGCAACAGTGCACCTGAATAAAATCAGCAAGGAAAATGAGTATCCAATCTGGAGAAGCACTCTGCCTGAAGGACTTGACTTGCTACAAAAACCAGTTATTCCACTGCTGGAACAAGCTAATCATGGGGAAGGGGCCCTGGCACAGTCATATATTCACTTCAGGTCATAATGAAGGCTACTTTTAATGCACATTGCACACACTACAGGCCTGTAAGGGCTGTCAGGAGAAGAAAGATGGTTTCAGTCACAAGGTTCTCAAAATAGTCCTTGCTGTTGTGAATCTGTCCATGATAAAAAGACCAAACAGCAAGTTTTTTTCAAAAGCTCAGCACAGTATTAATGTTTTTAAATAATCCATGGAAAATGTCTATTTTTAAACAACTCATCGAAACAGGTTTGCGTTTTGTTTATTTGTTTGTTTTCTCACTGCTGTGCTTACAACCAGAGCATCGCAGCAGTGTAGGCTTACACTAGATATAAGGAAGCAATTCTTTTACAAGGAGGGTGTAACAAGTTGACCAGAGAGGTGGTAGAAGCACCATCCCTGGAAGCATTCAAAGTCAGGTTGAACAGGGCTCTGAGCAATGTGATCTAGTTGAACATGCCCTTGTCCATTGCAGGCGGGTTGGACTAGACCTTTAAAGATCCCTTCCTACCCAAAACATTCTGTGATTGAAGCAGGAGGTTGATAACTGAAGACTTGAAGGTGACAGTGAAAAATATAATGCAATTTCATCCTGTGTACTGTACTTTGTGTAATATAGTCTTGTTCAGTGTATCCAGTGTCTTACAGACCCTAACTTAATGCAAACACTGAAAGGTAATAAAAGAATAGGAAACCCTAAGGATGAGTGGAACTTCTCCTTCAGCTGATCAAATCGCATAATCCGTAAAAATTAAAAATACTATTTGTATTTCTATAAAACAGAAATTAGATAATTAAAAGCTGAAAATAATACTCTAAATGACTGTATGTAGCCTAAGGAAAGAAATTTAAAATGTGTATGATTTTAACTTCATGACTAATTTAAGCTATAGCAAATCACTTCTGTTCATGTGGAAAATACCAGAGTATGTGATGGGATTATGAATGCATTTGTTTACAATATATATGTGAAAGATAAACTATGTATGCTTGTTTATATGAAAAAGAGTAGCACAGATCTTTGTTTAAAACAAACTATGTAAGTTAAAAAGTGTCTTAGCAAATCTATTTACCAAAGTGCTTTTAAATGTAAATGGATTAAGAAGCACACTTCAAACAAACCGAATAACAATAAAGATGTATTTTGAGGATCTTCTCAGAAAGCACTGGGAAATGTGAGTTCCAGATCTTACAGTTAAGTGTGTTACCAGTAGATACATGGAAGACTATATTTTTGGGTACTAAAACCACAGCTAAGACTTCAGCATGTAGAGCACATAATGAAATGTGCGTTCTTCTCAGACCTACAAACAGGAAGAATGTTACTTAATGTCACAATGTCAAGGCAAAGTGTCTCAAGAATATAAATTGTTGCTGTAGAATAAGATTTCACTTCCCTAAGGCACAGTGGTCAAAGATATTCACCTCAGTGAAGCAGAGTGAGACTGTAAGAGCTTTTTTTTTTTAAATTCAACAAGAATGTAATGAAGATCATGTAGAAAATTACAACACAAAACAAAGGTCTGTCTAGTACCAGTACCAAATAATATATGTCTTAGTGATAAGTTGAAAAATAAAGACCAAGTCTAGTATAGGAAGTGTTTGCCTTGGCCTGAGAACATGTTTGAAGAGAAGGAAATAGGATGAGTCAGAAGTGAGGTGGGTAAGCATGTGCAGGGGAAGCACATGGGAGTGGGAGAGCAGAGCCTGAATGTCTCCTGGAACAATGGCCCAGAACAGAATAATCATCATCACCACCGCATTTTAGAACACCTCTGTAGGAAACTGCTGTCACCAGTATCTGGACTAGGCCATGCAAGCTAAAGCCTTTCCTCTCCAGGAGGGAAGCAGGTTAAATGGCACTGGTATCTGCTTGTTCTACACACAATATAATTACAAACTTAACCTGCCCTTACAATTGTAGCAACTATGGATCTGCTACCTTTGCATCTAATTGGAAGTACCATATTTATGGTGAACTTCTGTGCTCATTTAATTGCTTCATTTAGAGAAAAATAGCTTGAAACAGATGAGAATAAGATCATGTCCTTTCTACCACCACAGGATCCCTCACAGCTAGTGTATCAGATTCTTAAGGATAAGAAAGATAAGTACAAGTCTACTCAGGCAAAAGTGAGACAAAACTTTCCTTTGCTGGGAAGTACCCTTGCCACACTGCTGCTGGATAAACTTTCTCCTCAAACATTAGAGTCCAGTACTTGAGCTTAGATATGCTCTCAGTTAAGCAGTGCAGTGAGAGAGGAGAACAACCTCTAATCTGAAGAACTCCAAAAAAGGAACAGGTATAAAGAAACCTGTAAGCTCTTGTCATGATTGGGATGCTTCGTGCTATGAGTTCTAGTAAAGAATAAGTACTTTCAAGAAAACCATGAAGTGTTAGACACACTCAAGGTTAGGCAGTAGTTCACTGACATTTCTAATATTTAAATTTTGCACTGCAAACCAACAGTGCCATGTAACTCATTCCTGAATCAACTCATTTGCAGACTAATCATGCACTGGAGATTATAGAGGACAAGTCCTATAGACTGAAATGGTATTTGGGAGGCTGATTTTCATTGAGCATTTCTGAAAATCAACCCAGCAGTTTTGCAAGCCCCGGCCTGACTTCTGATGGAGTTTTTTACTAGGTAATGTTGGATCACAACAACTTCTTTATCTATAAAATCTAGAGCACCAATATATGAGCATCCACTCATTATTGCATCCAGATACCAAAACAAAAGCAGTAATCTTAATTAGTTAAATTAAAATAGCAAGACATGCAAGATTATCCCTTTTTAGACCAAACCAGCTCCTAAAATGACAACTGATGCAAAAATAATTAAACCAAGACAGATGTGGAGGAGGAAAAGGAGAAATTATGTATTTAGAATTTGAAGAGAAGTAATTAGTTTTGGCAGGTTATTTATTTAAGTGAATTGAAAAATTAGCTGTAGCAGGCACAGGCAGCAGTTACAAATGCCTGTTTTACAAATGCCGGGTTTGCTCTCTACTCACAAGAGAAGAAGAAAAAAGTTATGGCAAAATATCCCATTGGATTTCAAAGTATGTATACTTCCTCAGAGAACACGTAAGAGACTGTTTTCCATAATGAAACATCCCTGGCCAAAAAAAGAAGATAGTTTGCCAAGAAACAATCCTGGTAAAGTTTGGGGGGGGCTGATTGTTTTTTGGCTTTGGTTTGGTTTTTTTTTTATTAGAGACACTTCTCTGGATTTCATTTATTGTAGCAGTTTTGCAGTTCTTGAATTGCCACTGCAAGAAGGCTTTAAATTAGAATTGAAGGGGGACCTGGATGAGGGGATTGAGTGTACCATTAGTAAATTTGCACATGACACTAAGTTGGGCGGTGAGTGTCAATCTACTGGAGGGTCGGGAGATGCTGCAGAGGGACCTGGACAGGCTGAGTCGATGGGCTGAGGCCAATAATAGGAGGTTTAACAAGACGAAGTGCAGGGTCCTATGCTTTGGCCACAGTAACCCCATGCAGCACTACAGACTGGGGGATGAGTGGCTGGAGAGTGGCCTGGCAGAGAGGGAC
>JANIJG010017284.1:8708-21244 GCA_024611175.1 Megaceryle torquata
TGTTTTTTAAAAAAAAAAAAAAAAAAAAAAAAACCCAAAAAAAAACCCAACAAAAAAAAACAACCACAACTTTTTTCTTTAGTAAAGCAAGGTTTCTTTCTCTCAATTTTGCAAATATGGTTAATGCAAATTGCTCATTAAACTTCATGTTTTATAAATATAATAATTAATATTTTCATTTTGGGGGAGGGAGAATCAGCCAAACTGCTGCTTTTCAAAGCATCACAGCTGTTGATATAGAGTTAAAACTCCGTAATAACAGCAGATCTATTCCTGACACAGTATCTTGTTTTCCCATTGTTTTAAATGAAAGTAATGCCTTAAAATATCCAGACACAGAGATCTGTGAGTGTCTTATAGACATAAATTGCCTGGATATTAAATCCTCTCAGGACAGTGAATTATGGAGACTTGACTGCTCTTGGATAACTCTACTGCCAGTCTCTGACGAAAGCAGAGGTGAACCAGTTTATCAATGGGAATGGCACATTAGTCTGTTTTACATCAAACAAATATATGTTAATGACCTAGATTTGAAGGATAATCTCCTCTGACCAGAAATCTGTCGGATACAGGACAACTAACTTCTGCTCATGCTGTCTGCATGCAAGGCTGAGCAAAGCTGGTGTTTAAATACGTGACTATTTCAGCTAGAATGTGGAATAGCGATTAATGGGGACATCAAAGCTAAATAATGTAAAGCAGAACTATATTTGCTGACATTTTAGAACTTCAAAAACCTGAACCACCAAGGGAAATATACCTAAAATTCACATTTTCTGTTTTCTCTTTATTTCTGCAAAACATCTGTCCCAGAAGAGATGAAGTGGGGCACAAGGAGACTCTCTGCCTCCTGATGGCAGCATTCAAGCCCCAGCCTCAGACTTCAGCAATCTCCTGCTCTGAAATCTGCTGCAGGCCCAACACCCCACATCAAGTCCTGTCCCAGGAAAAAGGTACACAATGTCCCCAGCAGTGCAGCAGGCTTGGGAAAACTGTCACCACAGTATATGGGTACCTGAGCTCACAGGTCCCAGTCACAGACAGGTATCTGAACACCTGCCTCCCCAGGATGTTTTGCCGTCAGGTTCTCTGGTGCTTTAGTCTCCAAGAAGATTTAAATATTTTGGGGAAGACAGTTTATATTGCACTTTTGGGAAATTTCTCACTGGCCTCTACCTCAGCTGTAATATTCTTAGGGAAATTTGTTAGAGCCCTGGCACATTTCATGTGTCAAACAGTCAAAATTAAAACAAAAAACAAAACAAACCACAACACTAAATAAATAAAAAGAATTAGAAAAACATGCATATGTGCATACAAGGCCCATAAACAGCACTCATTGCTTTATTTCATGCAGATTACCCTCTAGAACAATGTATTGCTAGGGATTTTTCTGGTCTCGCATTTTGATTCCCTTTGAGTGTCCCAGTTTTCAGGGACGATCTGCAGCCCACTCTGCAGCAGGTCACTGACAACAAACACTATCCTCCCCACCCAGGCCAGGACTATGGATGAAATGCTGGGACCTGTGTCATCCTTGCCCATGGCTGAGCACTTGCTGTCTCCCACTTGGTGCCAGAAAGGGAAGGGGAAGGAGAGGATGAGGGAGGGGAAGGGGAAGGGAAGATGGAAGAAAGACACTTTTTCCTCTCTGTTGGTGGATTCTCTCCTTCAAGACAGTTGCTATAGCAAACCCTGAAAAGAAACCCCAGCAAATGCAGGTGGATGCTAACAGAGCTTTCTCAGACATACACGCATTCAATTTATGAAAATATTGCACAAAATTAATGAAACATTGACAATTATATTAATAATTTAATTTCTGTAGCTAAAAATAGTCAAGAATATCTGAATAATCCTAAAGTGTTCACATGCAAATTTTATATGTTTTGTGTGTAGGTTTGGGTTTTTTTTTTCCTGAGGAGACAAGACAACAGATAAATAAAAGTCTTTTTTTTTCCAGTTATCAGTTCTTAATACTGTACTTCAAATAAATAATGTTTTGGGGCCAGTTTTCTTTTCTTATATTCTATTACACAAATTATCCTTTCTGGCTTTGCATATCATTGAGTTCTTGTTAGCCAAGATCTCAATTTGGATTTCTCTAGCTGTTTTTACATAGCTCTGAAGGCTGATTGGATTAAACAAAGTATCTGCCAGCTATCTGCACTTCAAACTTATTTCTAAAATGAAATTGTTACATCTTAGAAACATCTTGACTGTTTGAATGTATTACTACACAAATTGGTTTCTGTATTTTCCTTTTTATTTACTTCTATGAAGGTTGCTATTTAAAACTGATATGTATTCACAGCAAAATAAACATTCATCATGAGGTAAAAATCAATGGCACTCACTGCTATAGCAACTTGATAGTGCAATCTTTACACAGAATTGTTGGGGTTTTTTTCCTCATCTGGTAAGTAATAAATCCCCAGATTCTACAAGTCATTGGAAGTATTGCCTACAACAGAAATTAAATACAACTTCATTTAAAATGGGTTTGATAGTTTTTCTTTAACTGTTTTACACACACACACACAGACACATACACACTCACACAGCCTGTATGCATGCATACATGTAGATATATGTACATACATGTACATGCATACACGTAGATATGTGTACATACATGTACATGTGTGCATTTACTTAATTCAGTCATGTAATGCCTTCTGTATTCCTGAAAGACATTTGTTAGTGGGAAGTCCACCTAGTGAGAATTTTTCTATTCCAGCTTAAATTTAGAAGCTTTCTCCAAAGTGTTTATCAAACTGAGAACTCCAATTTTAATAAATTCCTGAAATACTAACTTTCCTGACTGCTTTTACCCTTCAGATGCAATGCGGTTCTGAGGAGCAGGGATACAGATTACATGGGCAAGGGTTATTAAACCTTCCCAGTCCTCTCTGCCCATGAACAGGCTCTTTGGTGGGGTGCTGACAGCTCTCCAGGAGGACCATCTGCCCCGGCCAGTAGCTAAGCAACAGATCACACAATGATGGACTTTTATTACTTGGCAAAGCTGATTAAAGGATAACCTGAAACAATAGATTTAATAGTACATGAGAAAAGTGAGTACTGAGAAGTACCGGCAGATGAAATATGGAAGTATAGCTATAGCAGTGGAAGAAATATTCTTGGGAGAGGACTTCAGATGCTTATCTGAACTCAAGGTTTGCTCAGAATTTCTAGGAAAATGGGAGAATAAACATTTGATTTTCTAGAGGAAAGAATGCAAGAATAACACCAATATAAAGGGTTGCTATGCCATCAGCCTTCCTGGAATGTGAATGCTGTATATTTAATCATTTATGTGATCAAGAGTAATTCTAAATCAGTGTTTGCAGTGCTGGAGCTCTGGAGAAGCCTGTCGAGTATATTGAAAAGGTCAGGACTCACTTTGAGGGTCTATGACCACCTGACCTTAAGGTCTTACTTTTGTGAGGGGATAACACCTGGGGAAGGATCATGTTCAGACAATATGCCAATAAGCCAGAGAATGAAACAGTGCAGGAGCCCCCCTGAGACAAAGAGAGGCCCAGCAGCACAGTTTTGTACTTCTCTGGACATCCAACAATCTCATGAATACCAGTCAGGAGCACTCTACAAGGGTCAGGCAAGATGATGGGTTTGGGGGCAGCCTAAATATGGCACAATAGGATATCACACTCACTGTGCATTTATATTGAGTGGGCATTAAATTGATTTGTTTGTCCTCCAAGCTGGAAACCTGAACGGGGTCTTAAAACCACTAATAGAAAACACAGGCAAATTAAGGAAATAGTATTCAGTAGCTACTCTTGATATTTGTGCTTCCCCGTCTCCTTCCTTTTGCACCTGTCTCTTTTCTTCTTGACTCCTTTTCTACCTTTTTTCTGTAACATGATTTGTCTCAGTAATTCCAGTTCTGCTCTTTCCTACCTCCTCTTTGAGGTTTTCATCCTCACTGATTTCCAAATATGTGACCTCTACCTTCTATTTGCAAAATTCATCTCCTTCCTCAACCCCCATCTGTTCTTGCCCCTTTCTGTTCTTTGCAGCTAAATTTTTTTTCCTCCAAAGAAAAGACAAATCATAAAAGTGGACCTCCACCTTAACCAGACCATCTCTGAACTAGGAGGTGTTATACTACATTTTAAGAATTACCAAGAAATACTGATTTTTACTTTTTTTTTCAAATGAAAATTTTCCACTTTTTAACATCCACAGAACTCCTAATTGTTCAAAGAGATTCCAGTACCACAAAGTATTTTGAAACTTATCACTACTCTTTTGCACTACTGATTATGATATACAGCATGCCCTGCTGCTGGCATGGAAAGCACAGATCTCTGCAATGGCCAGTAAGCAGTCTGTGCCTTTGTTCTGACTGCCCATAAGGTGCAACATGAACCATTTGGAGGCTTTGGAAATAGAACACAATGAGTTCTGCAAAACCAGAAGTGGTATTTTACTGTTATTGTAAGTTTAAAGCTCAGCAAAAATAGTTGTTTCTTTTACATAGTACATTTTATTGTAGTTTACTGAAAACTGAGTACTGTGGCAGTATATGTAAATAGTAATAGCTTAATGATTTGGCACACTCTGGAATACTCTGATATGTCCAATCACAGCAGTACCATCTGCTTTTCCTTATATGTGCTAAATTTATAACACTGTGCTAATTTCTATATTAGTTTACACACTTCCTTGAGGAAAAAGTACTTAAAAGATAAGCAATATTTGGGCTTTGTGGCTTATATTTAGCAAAGAGGTAGTAAACGTCTCTCCAATTACTCTCTACTCGGGAGCTCTGTTCTTAGAGAAAGGAGTTCTGAAAGCAATAACATTGATTGTGTACTCTTTTTGTCTCTGAAGGAATGGCAGTGACTTGCAATTCAAATATTATTTCTGTAAGTATTTGCTCATTTAGATCTGGTTAGTATATTGAAATCAAAAGGTGATCAGATTTTAACAGAATCCTTGAATCCTAGAATCATTTGGGTTGGAAGGGACTTTAAAAGGTCATCTAGTCCAAATCCCCTTGTAGTGAACAGGGACATCTTTAACTGGATCAGGTTGCTCAGAACACTGTCCAACCTAACATTGAATGTTCCTAGTGATGAGGCATCTACCACCTCTCTGGACAACCTGTTTCAGTGTTTCACCACTCTCACTGAAAAAAAAAAAATCCTAATATCTAGTCTGAATCTATCCTTCTTTAATTTAAAAACACTACCCTTTGTCCTATCACAACAGGCCCCACTAAAAAGCTTGTCCACATCCCCTTTTAAGTACTGAAAGGCCACAGTAAGACCTTCTCAGAGCCTTCTCTTCTCCAGGCTGAACGACTAGGAGAAGTGTTCTAAACCCCTTCTGTTCATCTGGAGCTTGGACACCAGTACAACACAAAAATCCTAGCATTGTACAGCTAAATGAAAATGAAACCTTCTATATGGAGTGGAAATTTTACCATATTGCTAACTATTTCTTCTCTTTAGGTGGTGTTCAATTTGATGTTACAGAAAATACTACCTTACTGGTCAAGACCATAAACAAACTTAAAAAAACATATGTATATGTTCTCCATGTAATTTGGGAAGAAAACAGAAGTAATGGATGAAGACCCATGGACAATATTTGCAACATCCTCCCTCTTTATGCTTGGTCACTGACACTGTGAAGCCAGGCAATGAAAGGCTCCTTTCAATAACCATCCAGGGTTTCTATGAGTCTCTTGTCATGTGAGCTTCATGGCTTGATGGTTTACTGATGATCCTGAAGCTCATTTTCAGTGTCTCTGCAAGGCATTTTTCTGAATGATTTCTCCCCTCAGGATGAAAGAATGAGTTATCCCTCTTTGGGTCTGAGGGGAGCAGGTATTTCAAAGCATGAGACCATTGAACCATCACCTGAGGGGACAGCTGTCTAGAGGATATTTTAAATGTGTTTGACACATTTAAATAGATTATTTTCACTTGCCAGTCTTGGAATGGCTCCTAAAAAAGAGTCAACATAAAGAATAAGGCAATTTGTTTTGGACGATTAAGAGAATCTGGCTCGTATATCCAAGGTACGACAATTTCAATCACATCTTCTTTTCAATTTACAAGGAATAAACTAGGCTTCAGTATTGTTCATACTGCTGGTGCTATACATTTGACATGATAATCTACAGTATTAGTCAGTAAATTGACTCACTGGACTGCCCTTGATCATATGCTCCACTTTCTGCTCAGCAGGACCTTCTCTAACAGCTATATATAACCAGGGAGGATAAAAAAAAAAGAGACAGTCCTCTCTAAGACCATTATAAGATGATGTTGCATTCAGTTTTCCTGTGTCTTCAAAGGTTATAAATTATGTGATCTTTTTGCCATCACAGATAATATATGGCTGCTGTTTGTCTGACTTGTCAACTCCTCATATTCAGTTTAGATATGTGTTCTCTTGCAGTGCCCAAAATGAAATGGTTTATTCCTATCTGCCAGTTTTCAAGTCTTGCCTTCCTTGTCAAACCACAGTTGTCACATTAGCACCCCACATGAGTATTTGCAGCAAATACAAAATCTTCTGATCATAATTAAAATTCTGCTTGCTTTTCTATTAACTAGAGAAAATAATCATGCATCTTAATCCACAGCTCTGCTCTTCTGACACCATTTTTTAAAAGTCTGATTAATGAGCTAATTGCTCAGACAGGTAGTTTTTAGACTGCATCATGCATTTATGGGTTTTATATCACTGTCAAAATAAGTATTGGATTAATCCTGTCATATATGTGTTAAAAATTGTTTCCTCAGTCCAGAGAGAAGTTAAAATTAGGAGTAACCTCTAAAAGGGGCCAAAGGATGTAGTGCTAAGAAAGGCTCAGAAAGTAGACAGCTCAGTAGGAGATTGGCATAAGTTACAAAATACAAACTTGTGTAACTGTATTTCAGCAGCATATCTGCAGCAGCAACCTATGCTGCAACAGAAGGAAGGGGAACCAGAGAGCCTTAGGATAAAAAGAACCTATCACTATTCCTGTCCAGAATGGTAAATAATTGTTCAGAGGCATTTTTACTGACCTTTGTTCCAGGAGTACTTGCAAGTCAAGGAGAATTACAGGGTGTAAATCAGAAATACTCAACTCTGGGTCAGCATATCCACAAAGAGATATAACTTAGCTCACAGTCTCCCCGAGGAGCAATCCCTTACAAATCTCTCTTAAACTCACACCTGATATATTGGGCACATTACAAAAGAAACTGTTTAAGAGCACCAATTAATATTTTCAGCAAATGTAAATCTCCCAACATTCTGCCTGGTGCCAGCTCTTCCAGCTGGCTCTCAAAGGCTCTTCTGTCCTGTTCCATGCCATCCTACAATTCTATGTTTGCAGTTTGAAGAACAGAATGGAAATCAATAAACCATCCAGGGCCAAGTAGCTTTCACTACGTTGTAATACTTTAAACATGCAAAGAGGCTAAAGTCTAAGCCTCTTTGCTTCAAAGCTTTGAAAGCTGCCAGCAGAAATGATCCCCAGGTTCTTATGCATTTGGTACCAAGTCCTAAGACATCTTCACTTTAATATGGAAGGCAAGAGGGGAGGACTTGTGGGAAAGGAAGGTCAAAATTCATATCACACCATGGCAAGCCAATTATCCTTCAAGCACCTCTGTACCCCCCGAGGTACAGTGCTTTGGGACTGCAGGCATCTGCCTTGGGCTAAGGCAGCCTGCACTTCATACAAGAGATAAGGTGTGGTATAGGCCCTAAGATACCTTTCTATCTATCCTCAGATGAATAAAATATCTCAGTAGGAGAACTAGGTTCTTGTTTCATAGATGAGGGAGGTAAATAATTGTCAGACTCCCAAGATTCTGACAAGAGTCTGATTGGGCATCAAGGAACATGTAGCAGTGACAGCAAAAAAGTGAGACTTTGAGAACACTGGCTGGGGTGCTTCATGCAATAAAACCATTGATTAGCCTCATGAGGGGTTCAAAAAATATTCAGGAAATAACAGCTATTAGCTTTGAACACAGCATGTGATGAAAATATGTCATGATATTAAAAAATGTCATGATATTAAAAAATGTCATGATATAAATCTGATATTCAACACCAGCTATGCAAATACCCACAGGATAACTTGCCAAACAAAGGGAAAAGCAGTAATAGAACAAAGAAGGGTGACATAATCCTCAGTCTTCATGCATCAAAAAGTAAAATTCAGATAGATTATTTTTACAACAAAATAACATAATATAAGCCACAAGGGAAAGTCAACAAAGATGAAAGGGCAAATAAGAGACAGACAACACAAATAGACATCCCCAGTATCTAGAAGTAATAGAAGAACAGCAGCATACAACACCAGAGTGTCTTTAAAAAGCTGTCATGTATTTTGGGAAAAAACAGCCTTTGTGCAAACTTGTCAAAAAAAGGAGGATTTACAGCTAGGGCGAAAGACATCATTTTCTCTGCCTGCAAAAAAATCTATCTTCTTTGGAATTTTTATTACTCTTTCTCCACAATCCTGTTTGGTGCCTATGAAAAAGTACACTTTATATCTCCACCACATGAACATCCAGCACAGGTAAAAGTAAGGGCAGAATAATAAAAAGACCAATGCATTAGCAAAAAGTACAAAACTGACTCCACTGTAGTTCATGACAGACAAATCTAGGACGTCTCAAAAATAAGGAACAAAATGGCAGTGCTCACAAACCTTTAAAAAGATAACTGTAAAATCTAGCTAATCAATTGCTTCTATGCAAGATCTGAAGTCAATATGAAGATTTGGAACAGCAGAACTAGTATTTCATGATTTATTTATTTTTATAAATTATGGGAGCAAATAATCTTGTTTTCCCCCCTTGTTTTTGCTTCCTTGTTTGCCTGGGCTAGGGATCACCAGTAGCCACCTAACCTCCAACTGAGAAATGTGAAATAGAAGGAGGAGTCTGGTTTATGCTAAGTCCTTAAATATGCTAAATTTGTTCCCGTTCTTGTTCATGTAATTGTACAAACAGAAATACCTCAGATAGGAAAGAAAACTATCATTAACTAGCTTTCCTCCTTTCTCCTTCAACCCCGCTCTCCTTGCAGGCACAGTCACTGAACTCAGTATTACTTTGTTCATGACAAGTAACAACTGAACCCTGTGAATATGCATTACCATTCACAAAACCATTAGTCATCCTATTGTTTTCATTCTATTGCTACACAGCTTTGGTTATTTCTATTTCTTGATTAACCTTGCACAAGGTCTTCCTCCATTTCCAACACCCTCTTCATTCCTGGCATGCACTCCTACTGGTTACAGTGGCCATATGTACTCCTATTCCCACAAGCACTGAGGAGCTAATACGAACAACATTTTAAGAAAGGTGTTTTGATAAATCATAAATCATCACATCAAACCGACTGCTTTGTCCATAAATAGTAAAGGCTACTCATCACAAAAAAAATACCACTTCTGGCTTAGAAAGTCCTTGAGCTTCAAAGTCCTGGAGTCTGAGAGGATGTATTGAGGACATATTGCTGTCACAGACAGCTTCTTGTGCTAGGCAGAGCCCCGGCCTAACATGGGACAGCGTTCTTGCAGTTTACCATCTCCAGATGTGACTTCCCATAGTGAAGAGATGTAGCCAGTTCCTGAACAGTTGCTCCATGAGTTTCAAAGCAGTACTGGCTACTTAACTTCTAAATTTGAATAATGACCAGAGGGAATGTTCCTATCAAATCGCTTTGCCTTCTGCATGTTTAGCTTAAACAGGTGACAAGTTCATTTTGCTTAAGATGTAAACCAGAAGAAACTAAATCCAGTATTGTACCTTTCTGTAAGTATTACTAAAACAATTGTTTACAAGCATTTTTAAAATATGTATAATAAAGATCTATTATTTTTAATAGGAATCCAATTTTATGGGGTCTATGATAAGAAATTCATCTTGATAGGTGGATAGGTTAAGCTGAAGATAAATGCTACATGAAGAACACATTGACTAGGCTGAAAGGACAAAAAAAAACAGGTTTGCAAAAGGTAGGAAGGTAGTAGAAAAGTAGACAGGAAGAGCAACCAAGTTCATGCTTGGTAGGAAAGGGTTGAAAGGTAATTATAAAAATCTATACAGAGGAATAATTTTGCAAGTAGGAGCTAAATCAAGAAACAACTAATCCTCTTTAGTTTTGTAAGGGAAATGTTTACTAGAAATATTGGTGAGGCTACCTGAAGTGAGAAGCACGATACCCAAATGTAAGTGGCTCATAGAGAGAACTAGAATTAAGAAATTCAGAAAAGCTGAAGCCCAGGTATGGCAGGGCATGCCAATACATGAGAGCCTGGGGGAAACAGACAATTACTAAGTAGAGGGACACAAAAGAAATCCAGTGACCTACCTGGGAAACACAGTGTAAAGTTAATGTAAGGAGAATAATGTCTAAAATGTTACATCTCCTCTGCTTTTTCATCTTACACACACACACATGCACAAATACCCAAGGAGAGATCTGTCTTACGGAAGATTAGCTGACATTATGGTCTAATAAGAAAACTGCAGTTAAATACCGGCATAATTTTCCACAGCTCTTCTGTGAGGGACGGGGAAGAACTTGCAAGAAAGGTAATTGTCTTCTGCAAGGGCCACTGGAAGGTTGTAGGAAATATCTATATAGTATATAATGGTAGGGATGGAAATCTATTAAGCAAGAGCAGAAAGTGATTTTCAGAAGACTTGAGCATCCACTCACTGATGTAAATATCTGCAAACACAAGAATGTACCTTGACTTTTGTATGGAAAGTCCCATGAGAGTGTCAGAATCACCAACCTTCCAGTTAGGACTTCCAGTTAGAGCACTTAAGCAGTATAAGCACCGATGCTGCATATGCAATGAAACACATGGGTTGAGAAAAATACATTTTAATACATCTAACTAGGTATGTAATAGTGAAAGAATAATATTAGGTCCTTGTACCTCTTATAGACAAGATACCAAGGGCTCTAAAAGAGCATCCTGTGTTACACAAGTTCTCTTTATCTCACCAGCCTATGGTGGTGTCACACTTGCTATAATTTCCATTTCCTGCCATGCTCAGGATAATAAAAAAAAGCCTACAAGATGAAAATTCTGTAGATGGGGCATATGAGGAGACAGTAGCTGGTTCTACACCATGCATTGCAAAATCTGAAGATCATGACTGTGGTAAAACCCTTTGGGTTTTGCATAAGTATCTATTGTACAGCTCTTCCTTGTCAATTTGACAACAGAAACAAAGCCTACTATAAAACTAAGACCTCTGTGGAAATGAAAGAGGAAGCTGGCATAAGTTAACAGACAACAGATAGGTCAATTTCTGTGCCAGAGAGTATCAATCAGGACTGCTATATGCAGGCACCTGTAAGACTTTACATCCTGAAGAGGAAACACACAACTTTCTTTTCTGGAATGGCATGCAAGATCTCATATTTGTGCAACTCAGATAATCTCCAATGAACAAGATTTGCGATCTCCATTCCTCATTAGTTATTCTTTTGACAGATGAAGATTACAGACCACCTGAAGGAAAGTCTCTATCACTGGCAGGTTAGGGAAGGCTTCACAGAAAAATGAATGTCAGTCACAGGCATAGGGCTTCCATATGACTAGCAGAGTTACCTCAGAAAACCACACGGAAAACCACTTGAAGAGAGTGAGGTGAGGCAAGAAAAGAGGCTTCTAGGAGCCTTCTTGTGATATCACAGAGAAATTAAAACTTTGGTAAAATAACTTGCACTTGTGCAAGTGGATTATAAAATGTTTGTGTACATGTGCATACACAGTATATATATAAGGAATTCCATACAAAATAAGGAATTAAATTATTTGAAGATTTGCTATCACTCAGAGAGAAGTTACAGGCTTGATGAAGAAATTCACAGGTAAGATTCTGACTGCTGTTACTTCATGTGTTTTGGCAACCACAGCAGACTTTTGTGACATTTCTCATTTTAGCTCCAGGAGCTAAAAGCACTCTGGCACATTTTGGATGCCAGATATATTCAACCAGCCACTGGAAAACTGAGCTTTCCAATAGTAAGTCCTTCTTGGCATTGATTATACTGTAGTGAAGAAGTCTTGTGTGAGAAGAGTCAGAGCTGTGCCAGCTCTGAGATGCCATAGGGAGAGTTCAGCCACAAAGAGTAGAAGTGGCTAAATTTTTACTGGCCTGTGGTTGGACTTCATAAAGAGTCCCAACTTGAAATAGGTCTTTGTATGGACTCTGGGAACACTCAGAATCATAGAATCATAGAATCCTTAGGGTTGGAAAGGACCTCTAGGATTATGAAGTCCAACCTTCATCCTAACATCTCTCTATCCATTAGACCATAGCCTCAAGTGCTATGTCTACTCATTTTTTAAACACCTCCAGGGATGATGACTCCACCACTGCCCTGGGCAGCCTGATCCAGTGCATAACCACTGTCTCAGTGAAGAATTTCTTCCTAATATCTAATCTAAACCTCCCCTGATGCAATTTGAGGCCATTTCCTCTCATTTTATCATTAGTAATTTGGGA